>PVIJ01006453.1:0-91953 GCA_004024925.1 Scalopus aquaticus | reverse complement strand
TCTTTCACTTCCTTCGCTTTGAGGTATGTGTCTTTCAAGATTTTGCTGAGATGTATGTCATGTAGAGTTTTGCCTATATTTTCTTCTATACATTTTATGGTTTCAGGTCTTACATCCAGGTCTTTTATCCATTTTGAGTTGACTTTTGTGCAGGGTGTGAGGTAGTAGTCTAGCTTCATTTTTTTGCATGTGGCTGTCCTGTTTTCCCAGCACCATTTATTGAATAGACTGTCCTTGTTCCACTACCTTTTTTTTGCTCCTTTGTCAAAGATTAGTTGTTCATAGATATGTGGCTTTAATTCTGGGTATTCTATTCTGTTCCATTGGTCTTTCTGTCTGTTTTTGTTCCAGTACCTTGCTGTTTTAATTATTATGACTTTGTAATATAGTTTGAAATCTGGGAGTGAAATTCCTCCGTTGTCTTTCAACCATTGTATTTCTGCTAAGAAAAAGGCTTTCTAAGCATAAGAATGTACCTGAATCATAAAGAAACCCGAAAAGTTTAACTACAAAATACTCTATGGAAATGAAAAATATCAACAAAGATTAAATTTAACTTGTAGATTTAGGTAAAATATTTGATTCCTCTCTATACAGTGACTAAAACTTACTTCCAGCTTATGAAATAACTACTAAAAATCAGTAACAAAAATGTTATTTCAGAAAAATCTAGAAAATATATTCATAGACTAGCTACAGGATAAAAAGATATATTTCAAGAAATGTATGACAAGATAACCAAATAACTGGTTAATGCAAATTGAAATAGGTTTATTTTGGCTGTTACATTTATAAGGGTAACTAAAAGTGACCTTATAAATTCTGGTCAAGGCCTTAAGGAAACACTGTATCTAAGTTACCATTAAAAATACCAACTTACAATGACACCTTCATACTATAAGTTACCACGGAGTAGATCAAAAGAATGAGGAAAACTTACATGGACATCTGGAAAAATTTCTGTATTTCACTAATAGGTGAGAGTAAGAATGTTTCAGAACATTGCAGGTTGTGGCATTTCTGACTAAAGCATATAAAACAAAACCATATACTTTTATGTTACATATGTGTATATATATATACATATATATATATATATATATATAGAGAGAGAGAGAGAGAGAGAGAGAGAGAGAGAGAGAAAGAGAGATTTTGAACAACAAAGAGCCAGCAATTTCTTGTGATTTTCTTCGAAAGGAAAATACATTCTTCTTTATTTTGCTGTAAACCTAAAAAGGTTCTTAAAAAATTAAGGTTGTATTAAAAGAAATGAATTTCAGCTAGGTGTAAGGAATGGTATATGCTGTGTATTTTCACGTAATTCAATTTTTGGTAATGTTTAAATTCCTACCTTGAGAATTAATCTATATATTTTGTCTAATTAATTAATATATTTATTATTAATTAGATCAAATATTTTAGTACCAGCTAGAGAGCCTCTACTTTTCCCTGGAGGCACTTACCTAAACTATACTACCTGAAATTACTTGAGCAAATCTCTGTTTAATATCTACAGTCCCCTTGGCCCTTCCCTTGTGGTTGCTTACAAAGCTCCAGGCATTGTAGCTGTATTCAAAGCAAGAAGAAAGTAGAAAGGAGTGGGGCTGGCTGCATCTGTTGTTTATTATTAAGGAAGGAGAAATTCCCAGAAATACACCAAGAAACTTCTGTTCACAGAAGTTTCGATTGTGTATAATGATTACATGGGCAAGCCTAACTGGAAAAGAGTCTGGAAATTAGTAAATTCCAGACTTTATACTTATATGGAACAGGAAAAAGTTTGGAAAAGGTTGTTGAGACCGCATATGTCATACCAGGTTTTAAATTTTTTACCTGATAATATCCATTTTACATAAATTCTGTTACTTACATTTAACTGATAGCATAATATATCTGCTGTAGATAATTGCCAAAGAATATAAATTTTAGCTCACAGCCTTTAAATAAATATGCATATATCTACATAACTTTGGCAAAGAGAACCAGTGTTTAGGAGCCTTTACTGGAGAAAGTGGCCTGTCCGTTCCAAATACATTAAAGTCTGTCTGTAAGTAAGCCATCCAGCTCCACACTACCATGCACACTCCTACTTCACCCTTTGGCTTTAAATTGTCTTTAAATTGCCTTTTTCAAATTGGTCTTGGCAGTGATACCATCATCCATTCATGAAAAATATTATAAGAAACCACCCTGTGAAACTAATTACTATGTTTTCTTACAAATTATATATCTGTGGTGTTGCAGAACATAAAATTCCATCAATTAAACAATTGCTGTGTTTTGAAATCTTTTTTTTTTCTTAATTTAAAGATAAATACTAAATAGTTTTCTCTGTGATCACATAGTTTCAACAGAAATAATTTTAATGTCTACTGTTCTTTATTGTTGTTACATGGTATAATTTATTTAATTCTCTCCTGCTCAGCTTAGAGTGGTTTCTGATGTTGTTATTAATAGTTTCAACGAAGATCCCCATTACTAAATTCTTTTGACCCTCACTAATTATTCCAAGAAATGGATCAGTGAATAGGGATGTATTTAAGTATTTTAATTTACAATTAAGTGGATTTTAAGACAACTGAGTGACATAAACTGGTACAGAGGAGGATGGAGAATATTTTTAAAAGATTTTTAAAATATTTAAAATATTTATTTATACATACAAGGGCTGGGGTGTATGGCAGAGGTGCAGGGGGGGTGAGAGGATTCACCAGAGACAGAGGGGGTAGCAAAACAGGCAGATCTACTGAAATACACTGCTGAGGGGAGCAGTGGGTGGGATAGGAAGGGTCTTCTGCACCATGTGGATCATCTCCCTGCCTGGGGATTGAACTCATGTTGCAGTGGCTGGCAATAGCTTGATAGTACTGAGACTTAACCCCTGTGCCACTCAGGAAGCCCTGGAAAATATTTTGTTTGAAAGAACTGCAGTGATCAAAGAAACAGCAATAAACCCAAAATACAATTGTCTAAGGAAACATTGATTTAGTGGTAGTGATGATACCGTTGGGGACTTGAGGATGGAAACACATTAAAAAAATATGCTGAGAGGGCCTCCCTGGTGGCACAGCGGTTAAGCGCTGCGCTGTGGAGCTGTCGGCAGCGGCGACGCGAGTTCGACGCCCGGCCGGGGAGAATCCCACATGGCGAGGCAGACCTCTCCTGCCTTGCCCGCTGCTCCCCTCAGCAGTGTATTTCTGATCTGCCTGTTCTGCTCCCTGCTCCATCTCTGGTGAACCCTCTCGCCGCCTCATGCCTCTGGCCTGTGCCCCAGCTTGTATGTATAAATAAAAAATATATATATATATGCTGAGAGGTAGAAAGTAGGTCTGATGGAGGTGAAAACCAAAATTTTCAATCATAGTTTGAATGAGTTGAACTGGATTTGCAGATAACATGCCACTTTTGATGTGTGTGTTAGGAGGAGGATGGTACTGGGAAAAAAATTCTGGAGGTAGACTAACGTGACCACAGCACTTGGAAAGTTATATGAAAAGGCAACTGGAAAAATGGAGGAATGGCATGGTCATCAATGAAAGTAGTGTTCAATTTGAATTTTAGTACTGTTTCAGTGTTTCCTTTTTAATTTTTAGCCTTTTACTTTAATCAGGATGACATGTATGAACAAAGTCAATATGAAATCAAGAAGTAATTATATATTTGTATTTGAGAGTAGTCATTTTCTTTTATCCCCCCTCCATATTCCTACTATACCAATTTTTCTTCCTATATAAAAAATCTTATCTATATCTGCAAGTATACACCGACATGCACATACATTTAGGTACACAGTTCTTTACAGTGTTCACTTAATGATAAAAATACACATACAATTCAAACGTTTTTTTAATTGTTTTTCAAAAGGAGATCAAGTTCCATATAAATATTTGCATCTCAGTTTTCTCATTTATTAGGACATTATGAAAATTATTCAAATTGTCTGGAATATTTCTAATTCTTTTTTTAGATTAAAACATTTTCATATGGTGTGCCATAAACAGTTGTGTTCATGTCTGTCCCAGACTAGCTTCATCTGTTCTCTCCAAACTGGCTTAGCTCTTCTGCCCACCCCAACCCCATAATGGAACTTTTTGTTCCAAGGAATGTCAGTGTTCACCAGTACTTCATATCTTCATCTCTAGTGCTCTAAGTCCTTCAGAGGTTCAGGTGTTACTCTGTCATACCTGCCTTGGAAGAAGCACTAACATCCATAGTGCTGGCTTTCCTCGGCAGCTACCAGAAGAAAAATTTGCAATACAAGTTCACATGCATGAGTTGGATCAGGATGGATGCAATTTAAGAAGTAGACAGAAAAAGTCCTCACACTTCCTCACTCTCCTCAATATCTTTTCAGAAGGCAGTAGTTTTATAGAACCTCTTAATTCATGTGCTTTGTTCTTAAAGAATAGGCCGTGATTCTTGTGAAGTTATGGCTAGCTTGGTAAATACAGCACAGTTCATGCCTCACTTAAAGTTGGAGACCTGTTCTAAGAAATGTGTGCTTAGGTGATTTCCATTGCTGAGCAAACATCCTGGAGTATAATTACATAAAACTAGAAGATTATGCCTACTACACACTTAGGCTGTGTGCTAGAGATTATTGAATATGAATCTGAATTCCTTATGCAATGTTACTGATCTTGTAAGTATTCTTCTCTACTGTTATCATACTGTTTTGATTATAGTGTCTTATAGCAGATATTTTTTTATCTGTCAGGTTATTTTTTCTCTCACGGTCCCTTTACTCAATTTATTTGAATTCTTAGATTTATTTGCTCTTACATTTGAACTCTGATATTAGCAATTTATTTGTAAAGGTGGGCTTTCATTGGTATCCTAATATTGTAATTGCATAATTTCTATGTAATAACATTGCGTAATGATATTGCGATTCTATAATTACAATGAATTTTGTATTAAATGTAGAATTTATGATATTTCATTAAAATCACATGCTATGATATATCTCTGCACAATTAAAACATCACTTTAACATACCTTATGAATTTTATAGTTTTACAGTTTTTCTTGATACTTTGAGATTGTTGCCTCTTTTGTTTATGAAATATTAAAGGTAGAGAAAAATCCCTGATAGTCTTACATTTCATGTTTATCCAGACATCACACAAATCTTCTTCATAATTTTTTATTACTAGAATACATGGGATTATCAGCCGAAAATAAATAATTTAGTGTATTCAACTTATTATTTTTCTGTCTCTTGCACTATTAAACTTTTTAATATGTTTAATAAAATGGTATTATTAATCACCATTCTTTAGTATCTGATTTAAAGTGAGATAGAATTAGCCTCTCAACATTTAGAACAGTATTTGAAGAAGGTTTGGGATAACTGGCTTTATTTTTCTTTATATATTAGTCATTTACCTTTTCCCATTTTTGAGATTTCACAAAGACTGTCAACTGACTTTCACCTGTTTTCCCAGCACATAATATGATACCATCATTTCCCCCCCCACATTTTAGCATAAAATTTTTCAGCTAGATGCATTGAACATTAATACAATTAATAAGTGAATGGAATAATTAAAAAATATGTTTTATCATATGTGTTTCACATGCACATTTCAGTGCTATATATGTATTATATATGTATACATGTTGTGTGTACATATATATGTGTAGCTGCTTGAAAGTCACAGACATGATGCTTCATTTCATGCATATCTTAATATCAACAATTTTAATAGAAAACCTGTGTTGTTCCTCAAATTGTATTTCCTTAATATAATCTTAATATATGGCATACACTCTGGTTCTCCACTTGTATATGTGCATTTTGAACACATTTATTGAGTTATAAATTATATACTAAAATATTGACTCATTTTAAGAGTACAGTTCATAATTATATTTTTAGCAAGTTTACAAAGTTGTTTATCATAAACATAATTTTTGAACAATTTCATTATGTCAAAAAGATCCCTTGTCCTCATAAACAGTCACTCTCCAACCCTTTACCCATTTCTGTCTTTAGGAAACCACTAATCTGATGTCTGTCTCTAAAGCTTTGTCTATTTTGAGCATGTCATATGGATAAAATCATATGTTCAGTTACCCAGTCCTGTGCTCTTGAGGCTCATCCATGCTGTACTAAGTTTCAATACTTTATCCCTTCTATCAGAATGTGTTTTGTATGTTAGTCCTTCAGTTTGTATTGTAGGAATGTTCCATATTTGTTTTATATGGCCATCATTTTTTAAAAGATTTATTTTTATTCAGTTATACATACAAGAATTGGAGTGTAGCCCAGAGGTGTGGGGAGGGATGATGCGGTGGGAGGATTGAGGAGCAGGGACATTCAGATCTACTGAAATGCATCGCTGGGGAGAGCAGCGGATGAGACAGGAGAGGTCTCCTGCACCATGTGGGTTAGTTCCCTGGCCAGGGGATCGAACTTAAACCACAGTGGCTAGTGATAGCTTGATAACTCTGAGACTTAAACCCCTGCACCACCAGGGAGGCCCCATATGGCCATGACTTTATGATTGTTAAGATCATTTCCACTTTTTGGCTATAATGAATAATGCTACCATTAACATTCACTTAAAAGTCTTTCTGTAGACATATATTTTCATTTCCCCCGGGCAGACTGAGGAGCTTAATTGCTAGGTCATATGGTAAATATATTTATTTTTTTAAGAAATCGCCAAATTCCCTTCTAAAGAGGATGCACCATTTTACATTCCCACAAGCAATGAATGAGGTTTCTTTACATACTTACCAGCATTTCTTTCTTACCATCTGTCTTATTAAAGTAATACTAATAGATGTGAAGTAATTGTCATTGTGGTGTTAACTTGCATTGCCCTAATAATTAATGATGTTGAAAATATTTTCAGGTGCTTGTAATCATTTGTATATATCCTTGGTGAAATGTCTATTTACATGTTTTTAAATATTCCTTACCTAATTGTTGAGTTATAAGTTGTTTTAATATTCTAAATGTAAGACATTTTTATAAATGCATTTCAAAAATGTTTTCTCCAAATCAGTGGCTTCTTTTCATTTTCTTAGTGGAATCTTTTGAAGCACAATTTTGAAATCAAATGTTAATTTGAATGAAATTCAATCTCTCATTTTCTTTTATCACTATTGCTTTGTCATATTTAAGAAATAAAAAGAGGTAGATGGAAAATAAGTAAGGGTATAAAAAAGCTGAAAAGCTATTAACCAACTTTATTAAATTGAAAATTATAAAATGCTCCAGTCAACATCAGTATAATATACATTCCTTTCAAGTACACACAAACCATTTGTCGATTTAAACATATTCTGGACCATAACACCAGTCTCAATATGTTTAAAATAATTCAAGTAATAAAACCAGGGTCTCTGATTAAAATGGAATTAAGTTAGAAATTGGCAATAGGATATTCAAATATTTGAAAACTAAATATTAATAGTATTCTTCTGAATGATCACAAGTAAAAAAGAAATTTAAAGGAATTTATATACCATTTTAAATTGACTGAAATGAAAATACAACCTCGAAATTTGTGGGATGCTTCTAAAACAGTACATAGAAGATATTTCATAACACTGCATGCTTGTAAAATAGGGAAGCTAAATGGCAATGAAATCATCTATATCTTAAGAAGTCTAAAAAACAGAAAAACAAGTGAAGCATTCTTAAGCAAAAGTAAGGATATAATACAGACCAGATACGGAAATCAATAATTCTAAAATAGAAAATATAATGGAAAGAAATTAATGAAATTAAAAGGTGTAACATTAAGAAGATCAAATGGTCAATTTAGAGATTTATCCATTTTATTGATCTTTCTGAAAATCATATGGCAATACAAAGAACTAGGTAAAACAACTTTGATGAAAAAAACAATGCTGGAGGATTCACACTTCAAATGTTATTTTAAAGTCTTTTGTTAAAGATAGTGTTAAAAAAATGGACGAACAGTTCCATGTAACAAGATTAAAAATTCAGAGAAAGCCCCTTATGTGGTTAATAGACTTTTTTTTTTTTTTTACAAAATTTCAAATGCACTTCAGGGAAAAAAGTGATGATAATTTTAAGAAAATTATTTGGGGATAATTATATATCCTCTCTCAAAAAAAAAGATATATATATATATATATATATATATATATATATATCTTTTTTTTATATATATATATATATATACTTAAAAGCAAACCTTGCACAATATGTACACGTTCACTCAAAATGAATCACAACCCTAAATATAAAATTTACAACTTCCAGAAGAAAAGATAAGAAAACATTTTATAACCTTGATTTAGACAAATATTTATTTTTAACAAGAATAATCCATTGCATTACAATTTTTTGATAAATTATACTTAATGTCTCTTCTTTAAGAAACAGAACTAAAAGTTGAATTATAAGGTGTGACTTGTATCCAGAGTATATAAAATGCTATCAAACTTAACAAATTAAACAAATAACAATAATAACCAATTCTAAAAGTATGTTCAAATATTGGAAACACCCCTCACTGTTGAAGATTTTTGACCAGAAAATAGGCATCTTGAATGATGCTCTGCATCATTAGTCATTAGGGAAGTGAAAATTAAAACCACAATGAAGTAACACTAAGAATGTTACTTTTTTTTAAGTGCTCCCACCCTGTGTTGGCAAGGAAGTAAAGCAACTGGTGATGCCATATCCTACTGGGGGGAATGTAAAATTGAATGACCACATGGAAAATACTTGATTCAGCAATTCTGATCTTTGGGATTTACCAAATAAATATTTATTTCTTATCAACACTTATACATAAATTTTAAGAGGAACTTTATTTGTAATTTATTTGAACAACTGAAAATGACTCAAACCCCTCAATAGGTGAATGCATAAATATGTAGCGGATATAATGGAGTACACTTAGCTTAAAAAAATAGTATCAACTATTAATACACACAACATGGATGCATCTAAAATTTATGCTGAATAAAGGGAGCCTGGGGGAAGAGTACATATGTGTGGTTGATTTGTATACAATTCTAACAAATAATCTCCTATGATCATACAGATTTGGTGAGGTGTAGAAGATAGATGCACTGATCCTTGCCTAGGAATGAACTATGGGGAGGGGGTATTTGGGAAGTGTAGAGGCGGTTATTACCAAAGGACAGGAGGGAACTGAGGACAGGAGGGAACTGAGGATGAAGAGCATGATTATTTACTTGTTTATGCTGATGAATTCACTGGTGTATATTTAACAAGTCATATACCTTAAATATACGATACAATGTATATCACTTATACCTCTTTATTGCTATTAAAAATAAAATAGTAAAAGGGGGGATGATACAGAATGGAGATGAGGAAGATTTGTATGTTTGTTACATTTTAATTTTCTGGGTATTCTTTATATATATGAAGAATATAAATACATCTATATTGTATATAGATGTAGATACATAAATATAGGTGATATATAGATATATTTTTGTGTTAAATATATGTGGATTTTGTTGTTTGTTGTTTGTTGGGTATTTAGCTCCCCCAGCAAACCATCACTTCCATAACTTGTCTTCAAATAATGTAATTTTGTTCACCCTCATTGTTTAATGTCATCTTATTATAACTGAGAAAACATTTCTGGCCAATGCTGAAAAAAAAGTTCTTTGAAAACCTGCTTTCCTTTTACCTTGTTTGGCTTTAAAGATGCAATTTCAAAGAAAGCGTTGATGACATTAAGAAGTAGGGTCTTACTGTATTGTGATTATTCCACCTGATTTGTATCTTACTGTGAGTTTCCTGGTATAGGCTGTCATTGTTTTAATAACGACAAAGTTCCTATTGTGGGGTACAGTGCAGGTATCCTAAAGGTGGGGAGAAACAAAAAGATCCTTTAGGACTGAGTTTGGTAGAGAAGCTGCAATGCCCTAGAGTGGCACGGTTCTGGGCTCCAGCAGCCAAGAGAATCATCCAATGTGTCGGCTTGGGGTTAAGAAGGTCCTTGATACATTTGGAGTCCAGGCATGGTCATCATATGACCACTTGTAAGAGGTCTCCAAGCCTCTACATCAAACACTTGTACCTGATGTTCTTGTTCTCATCTCTGTAACATGAGTTTTTCCAGTTGCACTTAGAATTTGTGGGAAGGACGTCCTTTGTCGTGTCTCTGCAAGGTCCCAACAAAGATCACTACATCTAGTTATCTCTGTGCCAGAACGGCCACTTGGCATTAGAGTGTGTCAGAGTTGAAGTGTAGGTAACTGCTGTGTCCTCATAATTTCTCAAGTATTTCCAATATTTGCTCTCAAATAAAAATAATGGACCATATGTGATGGTCTAAGTCATTTACGAACCGCTCCAGAGCATGCAGCTCACTGCTCACTGTGTCACACAGCCCATGTACTCATCAGCCTTTTCATTAGAACATTATTAAAAAAAAAATAATTGGTCTTTTAATCTATAATGGAACATGGATTCACAGGCTGTCAGCGACTAAAATTAAACCTTATTTGTCTTTTAATATAGTGCTATATTCTTGTGTAATTGAGTAGGGATTGATGCCAGTGGTATGATGGACAGTAAGCTTATCCAACATGACTGAGATAGATTTCCAAGAAGACAGATTCTGCTATTTTTGTGTACAAAGGGGATGAGTGGACCACATCAGCAACATTTAATTATTCTGTAGGTAATTATTCATTTGAGGAACACAACTTCTCAGAGAAACAGAAAGGAAGACAGACCAATACAATTACTATTTGTCTTAGTACACTGTTTGGTGGAAAACCATAATTAGTTTTTCATTAAATTTGCATGAAGTGATTCTAAAAAAAATAACAAGGAGCAGTTAAAAGCATGCCTTTAAGAATGGAAAGTTTAGGTATTAGCATTATAATTTAGGCTGATTTTTTAGGCAAAAATACAAATGATAATTTTTCAAATTTAAATTAAAAGCTAATCAGAGTTTTAGGAAGAAAGTCACTTAAAATGCAAAGTTTCATGAAATGTATTCTGAAGACCCAGTAGGAAATTCCATTATGGATATTTTCTCGTCTTACTTGGAGACTAAATTTTAAGAGTTTGTACATGAGATTTTAATTATGAGAATTGAGTTCATGAACTTAATATTGCATCTCTAGAACAATAAATAATTATCTGTATTTTGTTTGCTAAATCAAGCTTATTAATATGCTCCTACCAGTACTAATGGAGAAGAAAAATTGACATTATTTGTGCAGAGTGAGAGCCATGCCAAAACATGTGTTCTTAAGTAGAAAGATTGCCCCTGTTTAATTTTACAAAGTAGGGAATCTTTCCTAAAATGCTGATTGAATAATTGAAATGGGAAGATGGATTACTCCACTTGTACATCTCAATTTTGGCTTGAATTAACTGCTTTCTAGGTAAAAATAATTTTATTTCTTATCATGAATAATTGCTAAGGCTTCAGATCACAGCCCAGAGACAGCTCTCGTTGAGTCACAGAGACATCGGTACTCTTATCCTATTCATCTGGAAGAACACAGCCCTGTTTAACAACCATATGCAGTGCATATTGCACCTGCTGCTGTGCAGTGGAACATAGGTGAAGACATGCACAGCCTCTGCTTTCCCACCTCCCCCGTTGGTTATTTTAAATCCCCTCTTTTTCAACTCTCAAGTCCTGGTGTCAGTAGGAGCATTTGTAAGATAATAGGTACAAACTCCTTCCACCCCTTATCCTGAACTTTATTAATGTGAATACTATGTGTTTTTCAAGTATTTGGAATAAACTGGCTAAGGCCAAATTCTTCCATTTATGTGTAGAACCCCTTCTCCTTTTGCATATGTATATATCTTTACTCTGGTAACACTTCCCTCTTTGTCCTAGATTATCATTTTTCCCTATTAAAAATGATTGTACGAAACTTTAAAATAAGACATTATTATTTTGTGCTTTCCCAAAGTTATATTAGAGAATTTTCTAGTAATCTTGCTTAAGATTCATTTTACTTTTTGGGAATGTATATTTCCTAAGTGTTAAATTTAAAAATAATCAAACATATGGCCAATTAAATAAATTTTTGAATAAGCAACTATGTATTTGTAGACAAAATACACAATGTATTACTTCGTTTTATCATTTATATGTCCACCAGTCTTACCCTTCAGTCTATCCAACTAATTGATCTTATCTTTGTTAATCTTAAAATAATTTATAAATCCCAGTATAATTTTGGGATTGTTTGCTTTGATATTTGCTATTGATTATGACCCTTAATCTGTGAAGTTAGAAATTAGCTTGTGAATGTTGGATAAAGTACAATTTATTTTAATCTGGGAAGAAAGAAATGGTTTCCATTTTACAGGGGGAAAGTCACCTAAAGATTATAATTCAATTAGGGTCCCCCTGGTGGCCTAGGGATTAAGGCTCAGTGCTACCACCTCAGTGGCCTGAGTTCAATCCCCGGCCAGGGAGCCAACCCACATATGGAACAGCAGACCTCTTTTCCCCTCAGCAGTGTATTTTGGTAAATCTGCCTGTTATACTCTCCATTCTGTCTCTGGTGAATCCTCTTTACCTCCCCACCCCCCGCTACCTCTGGCCCACACCCTAGTTCTTCTATGCAAACATAAATAAATAAAATCTTTAAAAAATATTATAATTCAATTACTATAAGCTATCATGTTTTTATATATAACTTTACCCCTTTATTTTTTCAAGCACTATCTTTTTCTGAATCTTCTTCACCATCCTGCTGATTCTCTCATCAACAAGAGTAGACAATTAGTGTATATTCACATAAGACAAACATTTTTAAACTTCTGATATTTATATTTTCGTACCCTCTATCAAGTCTTTCTCATTGTCATATAAACATGGTATTATTTCTTCCTAAAATAAACTTCTCATAATCCCATTTTCCTCATAAACTATGACTGCTTTTCTTCCCATTTCATAGCAGAAGTCATCAAAGGAGTGAATACTACCTTAACTCTTCTGAACTCACACCAGTCAGGTTATTATTTTCACTCTCCATCACACTCTTTTACCAACAGTCACTAATCTTCTTCACAATATTTAATCTGATTGTCCTACCCCATATTTCACTTAGCAGCAGCATTTCAAAACATTTATCTTTTTGTTGCCTTTTAATTGTTTCGCCCATGACATCCAACACAGCCTTTCCTCCTGGTTTCCTTCCTCTCTCACTGAATGCTAGTTTTAATCTCCTTTGTTCATTCTTTTTCTTCTCCCAGACACATTAAACATTATTACAAATTAAGTCTGGCATACATGAATCTTAAGAAATTTTGTTTGGGTGCCTCCCTGGTAACACAGCGGTTAAAGACACAGCACTATCAATCTCTCAGCAGCCACTGCAACATGAGTTCAATCCCTGGCCAGGGAGCTACACCATATGGCATAGCAGACCTCTTCTATGTTGCCCACTGCTCCCCTCAGCAGTGTATTTCCTACATCTGCCTGGTCTGCTCCCCACTTCGTCTCCTGCAAATCCTCTTACCACTCGCAACTCTGGCCTACACTCCCATTCTTGTATGCATAAATAATCTTTTAAAAATAATAAATTTTGTGTGTGCTACACTGTAAATCTCCATGTAGACAAACATTTTTCTTTTTAAAAATAATCAATTGACTGCTGCCTATTTTAGAAATGTATTGTTGATCCCTTGCCTTCTGCAAGGAAATAAATTTGATCTTTTCACATAACCACAGTACTTGCAAATGATAAGATTATGATTTGTTCCAGTATTGTTTTTGCATTTGAGACTATGCAACTACAGTTTTCTTCAAACCAACATTCTCCATTGCATGTTTTAAAATGTAGAAATATTCAACATTAATATACCCCTTAATATTCTTCTGGGAAGGCAATTCCATATCACAACATTAGGCAAGAGAACTTTTACATATTCTTGGAAATCCTCTGGTAAACTGAATATCCAGTTTAATTGTGATTTTTAATTATGTGACTCTTTGGCTGGATAGAAAGTACATTGATAATATAACAGTAGTTACCATTTTGCATTTGAGTCTCTAAAGTCTGTAATCCTTTTAAGTGAGTTCTAGCTATTGTGGATTGTTGATTAAAGTTGGAGAATTTCAAGTTACTAGAATGGACCACTGATCATTTTATTTTATTTATTTATTTTTAAAGATTTATTTATGCATACAAGCTGGGGTACAGGCCAGCGGCGTGGGGGTGGCGAGAGGCTTCACCAGAGACAGTGGGGAGCAGTACAGGCAGATCAGAAATACACTGCTGAGGGGAGCAGCGGGTGAGGCAGGAGAGGTCTGCCACGCCATGTGGGAATCTCCCCTGCCCGGCGTCTAACTTGCGTCGCCACTGCCAACAGTTCCACAGCGCAGCGCTTAACTACTGCGCCACCAGGGAAGCCCAGCCACTGATCATTTCAACCAGAATTTTAAATTCCTCCAGAAATATCTGGTTGGTTTGGGAGTAAACTGCTTTTTAGCATATCATAATTCTTTTGAAAATTTGTAAAAAACAATGATAGTTTCTCTTTCATAATCCTGATGATAACATCTATAGTTTTATGCATGTTTGTTTCTGTACTGCTAAATTGAAAATGAAATATATAAGCCTTATATTTTATTTAGTACAAAGAAAAAGCGTACCTCAGAAAAATAACTGTATGAGGGTTTCCAATTTTAATGTTGTTGCTGCCATTATCCCTTATATTTATGCAGTTATTCTTGTATAGTTGTTTCTGATCTATTTATGAACTAAATATATAAACCTTATTGCAAATAATCTTTTTTTTTTGTTTTTATTGAGATAAATTGACCTACAGCACAGTATATGTTTTAGGGTTATAGGATCCCTATCTTTATGAATGTATGTAATCACACAATGCCTACCACCAGAGTCCCAATAATCCCCCACCATAGTCTATTGAGTCCCCTATATTTGTTATGGATAATGTTTCAACTATTGGTAATTTCAGTTTTCTGCATACACATGACCTTTAATTTAATAAATTGCCTTATAATAATAATAAGTCTCATTAGGCAATGCATTTTTGAACAAATACTTCTCTACTGAAGAGGTAAATTATTTTGTCCTTAAGTGACCTGCCCTCCAGCATACTTGAAACATGAAATTTTACTCAGAATAAAATGTTGGTCCTAATTCATTGTGTCTGATGATGTATATTAACCCATTCAAGTAATTTTCACCAATGTTAAGGGAATAGCACTGACAATTTAGAGAGTCCCTGATAGGTGTAAGAGTTCTCTTTGGTCACTGTTCTAGATGCCCTTTTATCAGTTTTTGCTTCTTTGCACTGTTTTAAAATGAATACACCAAACAGGCTAAATGGAAAAGGAACATTATGATATTTATAGTGTAATATCAGTGAAAATTCGTTGGGATCTATTGATCAAGTCACTAGTTTTCTCACTAGTATCAGAATGACTACCCTTTAGCAGACTTTACATCTGGAGACTCTGCTGTTGTGGATTTTGTTTTATGAGAAGAGTTCCTTTCCTGACACCAACTGTAAGGATTAATGCATTATAATAACCCCTGAGAATCTTTTAAGTACATTTTTTATCTTAAAAACATATTTTGTCTTTCCTTTTCAGTAATCAGATAGCATGTGATCAAAAGCAAATATCTTTTGAAATCTTAGTCCTGAATTTGTTTTTTATTTATTTATTTATTTTTAGTCTAGAAGAGTGAAATAATGAGAAAGAAATCATCGATTTTTCATTCACATTGAGAGTATAGAGGGACATAGAGTCAGGGGTAAAACCTCAGTAATTCATCTTTGTTTTGTTTTGTTTTGTTTTTGGTCTTGACTTTTGACTGACTCAAATAGGGTTGATTTGAAAACCTTAAACTGATCAATTTTTTAGGAGTAAATTTTCATCTGAATGTCAGTCATTTGATCATTTAACTTCACAGAGCAGAGGATGGAGGTGCTGGGTAGAAGCAGACAGAAATTTTATAGGATAGTGAGAACTCATTAATCAGTTAACCGGAGGCTGTTCACCTACAATCAGCAGTCAGTGGAGTAAAGAATGGGAAAAGTCCCAGGAGGTTTGATGACTTTCCAAAAATCTGGATTCAAATTCAGTAAGCTATTTTAAACATCCCTAGGATCATTTTCCCAACTATAAAATAAATGAGAGCCAGGCAATCACTTTTTAAAGTTGTCACATATGTTTGTGAGCAATAGAATGGTATGATTCTTTTGTGATATAACCATTGCCTGTGTGAATATCAGTTTGTTTATTTTTTAATAAGAGGTTTGTTTACCCCCTTCCAAAAAAGATTTCAAAAACAAATCAGGAGCACTGCAACCCACATTATCAGAAATATTCCTATTCCCTAATCAAATATGATCCACTAGATGTTGTCATTCTGAGAACTTTTTATTGCCAATCTGCAATGAGATAGCTACAGAAATTAAAACATACATTTAAAAGCTTTGATAGCAATTTGCCATTGTTGCAACTTTCATGTGTGTGATGATTTTCCTAGTAAATTACTTTGTTTTACAAAAATATCAGTCTGCAACTGGAAGGGTTTTGGGTTTTGTTTTTAAGTCGGTTATTTTTTTTAAGTTGGCCACAGTATCTTTCTGCTTGTTTTTTCCTTTGCCCCTGACTCTGATACCAGTTAGGACAAGGATACAGCAAAAGTAAGTGAAAGGAAAGGAAGGAATCTTGTTCTTTCAATTTTAGTTACTGTATTGTTGATGACATTCTTTTTTTAAAAATCATAACGCTTAACCCTCATAATTATAGTTTTCTCAGACTCCTCACAGAAAAGAGCTTCTATATGTTAGATGTTAGACTTTATTTTTTTCCACAGTAGTCATCAATGGATCAGTGCCATATCACATTTTAAAATTCCTTAAGTAATAATTTGATATCTTTATTAAAATTATTACATTTGAGAGTATTTATTAAAATACAATTTTTGTTTTAATAAATATCTATGCTTTGATATTTTTGGATTCCACTAGAAGTTGTAATCTATTATCTGATGATTTTCTTGTCATGATGAAAGATCTTGGTGAATGCCAGCATAAAACCTATACCACCTATTGGGTGAAAAGAAAGAAAGAATTCAATAGGTATGTTAAAGTCAGAAACAGCAAAAGAAAACAGTGAAGAGAGATCCCTCACAACACTTTGAACTGTGTACCAGCCACCAACTTCCCTGCTTTCCCCACATTCTAAATAGATAATCATTCTAAAATGTATGTGCTGTCACATTGTATAGGAAGTCAAGGGAAATGGAACAAAGGGTAACTGCAATTTGGAGATTATGGAGGTCAATTAAGGTGATGGATTGTATGATGTGGTAGTAACTCATTCCATCTAAATAACATTTCATCCAGGTCAGATGATAAATATTTACTAAAACTATTTCTAAGAAGTTGTATGAGTTTTCTATATATTCATGTTGTATTATAACTGCACTTGTGTTCCAAATGCATATTTGGAAAACCATACAGAGAATAAAAAGCAAAATAAGATGTCCACTGCCATTTGATACTATGCCCGATAATGTTTCTCAAAACAGTTTGATATTATACCATTGTTTAATATCTGTGATGTGTTTGATGACTTCATTAATGAATATCATCAGTGTTCTTAAATTCAGTAAGGGAAAATGTTCTTAGCCCACAATGTAGTCACTATAACTATCACCACTATCACTACAGGATGAAAACACAGTTTCTAAATCAGTCTGTCAAGGTAATAGCATTGAAGAACTCTGTGGATTGGGTTTATATTTACTTAGAAGTTAAATCATTCTTTAATGAATATTGAAAAGGATATTGTCAATTAACTTCACTAATCATTTTTTGAGTATTTTCTGTAGTAACCTAACAAATAAGTTTCCTAATAAGCAGTCTCCTTTGTGGAAAAACCTAGAAATTTTCTAAGTTCCAGTTACCTGTCTATAGATCACAAAAGCAATATAAGAATAGCAGGAAATTATATCAATAGCAATAATAACATTACTAACCATTGTAGCTTGAAAAATTTTTAAGATTTATTTATGTATGCATACAAGCTGGGGTGCAGGCCAGAGGCCTGGGGCGGTGAGAGGGTTCACCAGAGACAGAGTGGTGTGCAGAACAGGCAGATGGACCGAAACACACTGCTGAGGGGAGCAGCAGGCGAGGTAGGAAAGGTCTGCCGCGCCATGTGGGAATCTCCCCACCTGGGCGTCAAACTCCCACCGCAGCTGCCAACAGCTCCACAGACTGCGCTTAACCCGTTGCGCCACTAGGGAGGCCCTGTAGCTTGAAAATTTATTGTAGGTGTGGTACTTTGCTTACATGTACACACACACACACACACACACACACACACACACACACACACAATGGGAATAGAAATGGTTCTTTGATCATAGAACCTCAGTTAATCCTTACAATTATCAAGTAATTTATCTTATTCTCACTTTATAGGTGAGGAAACTATCCCATAGAGAGATTAAGTAATCTTGTTGAAACATTTTTGTCTCTGCCCAGCTGTGGAAAGGAGGACAGAGTTTCAAAGGGATGCTCTGAAAAATGAGAAACCTTAGGATAACAATAAATAATAGAAATGCATTCATATATCCTTCCATCCTTCTTAATTTCCTGTCTTTCTTATTCTTCTAGCTCTTTTTTTATTTTTGACAGAATTAAGCATGATATTTAAGGAATAGTTTACAAGTAATAATTTGGTGATGGTATTTGTATCCCATCATCTTGACCCCATACCTTTGTTAGAGTAGTCAATCTTATTTTAATAGATTTCCATTTGAAATATTTAAATCATTCATGTCATCTTCACTGTATATCATATTTTAGGTGTAGTGGCAAATGAGTATTAGGCATTGTGCTTTAAAGCTATCTTATGAACTTAATATATTTGCTAATACTTGTTTAAAAGAGGAAATATGCCATTAGCTATGCTCCTAATTAAAACAAAATCCACAGTATCTTTATGCAGGTTGAGTTAATTAAAACTAGATCAGAGATGTCATAGTGAATTAATTATCCAAACTGTTTGTGGATAAAATCAACCTACCATGGTGAACATAGTTTATGACTTTCAAGTAAGCACAAATATTCTACCACAACAAATGTTTTAATGAATATAGTTTCATATAACATCCAGTCTTACCTATGAAGAATATATTTTTTAAAAAAGTACACTTGCAGTGTTTAGGCAAATTGTTCTTATAAGCAAACTTTCACAGAACCTTAATTTCATGATAATGCATATCAACAAATTTAACGTACATTGTATAGGAACTGATTTATAAATATTTACTAACACCTCTTGTCCCCTTCACCTATTCATATAATGCATATATAACTATTTCTCAACTCAAAGCACTATAACAATAACCTATTACGCTAAGTTTATCTGCTATTCCTGAAATCAATTTGTTCTTGTTTCAGTCACTTTGTAGCCGGACTTCTCCTCGTCAACTTCATGTATGACTTCATTCCTATGAAGTTTTGCAATCAAATTTTATATAAATTTTACTCCTGGTTTTCCCTGGTAAAAATGCGAGCTTATAAGTTTAAAAAATAATTTTGCATATTGGCTCAAAAAAAGATTGTGAATAATACACCAGAAATGTTACAGCATCTCTGTGTGTTATTAAATACACAACATCTCTGGAGTATTATTAAATAATAATAATGGGAAACTTAAGAAAAATAATGTATGAAATAAAAGTATCCTAGGGTAGCTGAAAAGTCTATAAATCATTTAAGATTTTCCAAAGTGTAAGTTAAGGAAGAATAATAACATTTAAAGCAGGAAGGAGAAAATGTTCTCACTTGTGAATTCTTATCTTTAATATTATTTAAACATATTTGTTAAAATAATTTTTCTGTCATTAAAACTATCAGTAAATCAGCCTGTCTGTATGCTAAATTCTGCAGAATTTATGAAAGTCATACATATGGCTATGCAAATTTATTATCATCTGTTGTTAAGCAACATGAAGATAGGGGCAATAATAAACAGTAATAATAAAAGTCAAATTGAAAAATAAAACATAAGATTAAACTCACTAACTTACTTTTTTATTCCTTTATTTTGCTGTTCATTTTTTTTTGCCTACTGCTAATTTTGATCAACTTCATATTTCCATATTCATGTCTATATGAACATATGACCCACAATATGCCATTGTAATAATCATTAGGATTGAATATATTTGTGCAATAAATTGTGCACTGAATCTGCATTTAAAACTTGCAGACCAAGGATTCTATTTTGATTTAATGCCAAAATTAAAAGTTCTGTCTTCAGCATCAGTGCAGTAAAATTTGTTAAATGGAGAAGTTACTAGGTTGCAAGCTTCATCATGTCTCAAATGAGTGAAATTTGAAGTGATGACACAATGTAAGGCATCAAAATAAATTTGTGGTATTGATAAAATGTGCAGTAAGAAGAATTTAAAAGGGTGAGCTCTGCATAGAATCAATAATGATGTAAGATAATAAAGCAAACTATTCCTCTAAGTAGTTTATTTATTTAGTTTCCACCAAGAAAAAATATGGGTTTTGCTATAGTTTTGCTCTTTTCCTTATATACATGTAAATTCAATTATTCCCTTTCAAAATAAACAATTTTCATTCAATATACGGCTTTTCCTTTCCCAAATATGGAGTCTAGCATGGCACTTGACAGAATAGAATCACCTAAGTGGAATCCTAACTAAATAGCTGTGACACCTTGAGTAAATTAACTTTCTTGAGCTTCAATTTTCTACCTCCTGGGATAATGTTTATAAAGCATTTGACCTGGAATGTTTTATGTTTACATATCTATAACTGTGTCTTTGTATCTAACACTACACTATAAAGTAATGTGTTTATATATGAACATAGATACTGTTATTGTACTCTAATAAAGTTTGAGGAATTGCAAAATGTTTGTGTTCATCATGCTTCTAATAGTTACCTATTTTTTCATTGTGTGAATTTGTCATAACTTGTAGTGAGTCCCTTGTTATTGAACAGTCAATATGTTTTTTAAAGATTTATTTATGCATGTAAGAACAGGGTGTAGGCCAGAGGTGTGGTGTGGGGGGTGAGAGGATTCATCAGAGACGGAGTGGGGAGCAGAACAAGCAGATTGACTGAAATACAATGCTGCGGGGGGCAGTGGGCGAGACAAGAGAGGTTTGCTGTGCCATGTGGGAAGCTCCCTGGCTGGGAGATTGAATTCATGCCACAGTGGCTGGCGATATCTTGATAGTACTGAGACTTAACCCCTTACACCACCAGTGAGGCCCAGAACAGTCAATATTACAAACAAAACAGTGAACAGATTTCTTTCAAGTATATATCTGTGCAAACTTTTCTGATGAAAATAGCATTTAATTTAATACTGCATCATGATTTAGGCACTGAAGTATGCAGTGCATATTAAGTATGAGTTTACGTTTATATTCTCTTTTCCATGAAGCATATCTTTAACACTTAGAAAATAGATGTTCTCAAGAAAGAGACTCTGAGAACTATCATTTGATATAAAGAAAATATACCATCTGCCTAACTTTTAGATAATTAATTAATTATTTTTATATAGTCAGAGCTTTGCTCAGTATCGGGAATGTATAGTTCTTTTATAAAAGTTGGGGTTAAGGTAATGTTGTGTTACATGTAGAAACAAAACAAATAATTTACCCTCAAAAATGTGTTCACTGTTGCTTTTCTTGTGAGAATCTATTTCATAAGATATCTTCACAATATTAATGTACTGTTTGGATTTCTTGAATAACCATATTTCAAAATATTGAAAGAAATACTGTTTTTTACAAAGAGAACACTTTTTGTGGAGAGCAACTGACATGACATTTTTATATTTTAGCATTATATCATGCATTAAAAAATATGGAAATCCATGCATAATTTTAAATAGGGCATGTCAAACTTATCAGTTAGTTGAGAACAAGAAACTAACCAAGCATGGGGGAAAAATATCAGAAATTGAATCTCAAATTGGAAGAAATATAAGGGTTCCACAAATGTTGACAGTTCAAAGGGAAAAATAAAGTGATTAATTTGTAATCCAAGGAAACTTCTTGCCACATGCATTTATTAGTAAATATGCAAATGTATTGCCAATTTTTGTTGATATTAATGAGAACAGAGAGGTCTTAAGTAACGTAGACAGTGACAAAAGAAACATATATGCTAGCAATGCATATTTATAGGACTTTGAAATAAATGTAGTCCACAGTTTTGGAGCTCTGTCCATTAGTACTAAGGTATTTGGATATAAATACCAGAGCGATTGTCTTTTTTAAGTTGTATCAACATTGACAGATAACTTCAGTAGCAATTACAAAGAAAACCTCTCTAACCCGAAAAGATTTTATTTATGGAAGATAAAATAATATCTGATATCCATAAAACATTCATTGTATCTGAGGTACAGTTCTCAACACAGTAACCAAGTAACTAAATGAATGAATTAACATGATTAGTCCATAAAGCAAACCTAGGTACTATAAGGACATTAAGTACTCTCTCTCTTTAATACATTGGTAAACTGGGGAATAAAAAGGGTAAAATACCTGGCCAACAGTCTTAGAGAATATGAATCCAGACCAAATGGTTCAAGATTGTCTACTCTTGCAACTATGTTACATAGACTCTTCCAACAAGCCATCCCATTGATACACATGAAGCTACAAATAATAAATCCAGGTGATATTATTTAATTCTCTTTTAATAATAGAAGGTCAAATAAGCTTGTGACAGGCAATATTCTCAACTATGTTTGGAATTCTCCATTTGAATAAGTAGCCATTAAAAAAAAAAAACTTGATGCATAACATCTTAAAGTATCTGTTTGCATCCAGAAATAATCTATTTGAATAAATTGATTAAAATATCTACAGTACTATTTATTCAAGAGAGAGACAGAACATGCCATTAAATCAGTTGTAGGTTTTTTCTCAAAAAATCGAACAAAGTCACATTAATAGAGTATATATAAGAAAGATAGCATATATTTTTGCTAAAGGTGAATTTATTTAGAATAATGTTTTTTAGATAGATTGTATGAATTGAACTGTTTTGTAGTTACTATGAAGAAATATAAAACTGAATATTTGACTTTCTCTGTATGAAGTAGTTTTATTAGTATGTAATATAAAAAAAAACAAGTATTTTTATTTGGTGCTAAGTATAAATATATCAGTCAGTCTATTATAAAGTTGTTTCAAAATGTATTACTTTATTTGATGTTTACTATGTATTTGGACAAATAAGACTGTTTTGGCATCAATCAGTCATGATCTGGGGATGAGAATAAAGCAAAATAAACCTGAATATTCCAGAATTTCCTCTAAGCCACATAGAGGCTTTATAAAATTTACATGTAAAACCACTGATAGAGGTAGGCTCAGCTGTTTGGTGACATTATGTAAACATGCTATTATACTAAGGTAGTGTGACCTCATCCTAAGCATTTCTGTATGTGACAAGAAGATAGAAAGCTTAAGAGGGTGAAGAAAAGAGAATGTCTTATCACAAGGGGATACTTACAGCTCTTGCACAGTCATATTATTAGACATTTTAAGTGCTCATTTGTCTGTGCAGAATATCTGAACACAGTTCCTGAGTCATTTTAAATTGCTACACTTGGTAAAGAACCATTGTCCTAAAAAGGATCTCATATAAAAGCTTGCCAAGCTAAGTCTTCCTTGGAACTCATTTGTATTTTTTATAAGTAGTAGAACTTTTTGAAATTCTTTTTAAGTATTGTACTCATAAAGGTTAATTTCATCAACAGTAACAGGTGCCCTAAGCTGACTTTCTAAACTCTTGAATTTTAATTGAATCTTATTGCTCTTATTTTTTTTTCTCTAACTTAAGAAATAGTGAAATTATCATTTAGGGAGCTAGAATTATGAAGAGAAAATAATGTTGTTATTCCAATATCTTTTTTTATTCTCTTTATATTTTTCTTTTCCAATAAGTATGAAATGTCCAATTTAATTAAACAGGGGATCTTGTAAGGCAGAACAGTAGAAAAGAATAACAAACTAATATGATCAGCAAAATCCTTTTAAATTCCAGAAAACTCTGGGCAAAATAAGGAAATAGGAGAAAAATAGCATTCAGGATGAGATATGCCGAATGCTGTCAAATATTTTAAGGAACGAGTTAGTCAATGTTATGACCAGTAGTGACACTTATAGAACAGATTTCAGCTTTAAAATATATCTTTACATTTGATATTACTGTGACACTTTCTAAGGAGCCTTGGTGCGAAAAGAACGACATCAGTAACTTGGGTAATAGCTATCTTCCAAAATAAAATTTTAAAATAAAATTAATAAATTTCTGATTATTTATCAATCAGGTCAATGATCCTGCTTTAAATTAGTTATTCCCAAGCTAGAGCATTGATACAGCATTTCTTTAATCATACTCTTTAAAATTTTATTGGATGATTAAAGGTCACTATTTTAAACAATTTAATTGAAAATACATTCTTTTTGTGATGCATAATTTTTTGAAGTTTAACACTGCATCATTTGATAGTAGATAAATGATATGCAAAGATTTTCAAGTGCTGCAAAACCAGGAAATTGCTTAATTGTTGCCTATCCACCATTATTTATAGAAATTGAAACTGTACTTCAATGTATATCCAGAATTTAGATGATGAAAGCAGAGATTACAAATATTTGTAGTTACCTTCTAGCAATTTTTTGAAAAAACTAATTTATCAGCAAATTGGGAATATAATTCTTTCAGTTTATTTTTGAAATAATTTGTTTAATGAAAATCAAGTAGTCAAGAACTTACTATTGAATAGTAAGATATGTATGTATGTATCTGTGTGTGTGAATATGTATCTATCTGTATCTGTCTATCTATCTATCTATCTATCTATCTATCTATCTATCTATCTATCTATCTATCTATCGTAGTTAATAATTGTGTTGCCAAGGGGTAGCAAGCAAGGCCCAAGGGAATGAATCCAAAGGGCAAAATTTCTGGGTGGATTCCTGGGAGGAAAATTTTGTTTCTTAATAGACTGTTTTGTTAACCCATGATGGTTCCATCAATGAAAAAGAAGGCTTTTAAGTAAAAACTAATGTAACTTGTTTTCTTAACAATTACAAAAAAGGGTACCAACACTGAAATATTTGGGAATCCAGGGGTAAAAAATACAAGGAAAAAAATGGCAAGGCTCCCCAAGATATCTCTGTTCCATCTCCTTTTTCCATGGCATATACCATGGTTCTGTCTCTGAAGAAGAAGAGAGGAAAACAGTGTCTTTTGCTAGGGAACAAACATTAGGGAAATCTCATACACACAATGGGGAAATATGGGGTTAAACAGAATAAATTGTATTTCTAAATAGTATAATCAGCTATCAATTGATTTTAAACATTGATTTGCTTTTTCAACATGGGCAAGTACTAGTGGTAGTTCATAAACCTCATAGTCAAAAGAAGGAAGACTGAAATTCCTGCTGTCCTTAGGTAGCAGAAATTGATTCGTACTTGAATAAAGATCAAAACCTCTTTTGGCCCAACAGCTCAGATTCTGTCCAGGGTAAAGAGAATCAGTGAAAACACCTTTCTTTAAAGTGGAATAATATTTTCAGTAAATCAGCTACTTTATTAGACTCACTGTGTCATTCACAATGAAATAACAAAACTGTATGTTTTATTTTGAAAAAGTATGAACTCTAGTGTTCTGGCAGAATGGTATGATTTACTGTTCTGTACTCAATTCTGGAATATCCATGCACTTCTCAGCTGTGCTATTCTTGGCACCAGCAAAGATTTTGCTTCAAGTTTTATTTATTCAGAGCCTGTTAATGTTGTAATTTTTATATCACTGTCATGTCATTTTGCTTCTAATGACATATCTCTGATAAAAGAGCACAGGGACAGTAGCTGTGTTCTTACTAATTAGAGAGGTCTGATAATTGGATTATATTATTCAGTAAGCCAGTTCTTGACAAGTAGGTTAATATGGAATGGCATATTAATGCTGGTTTCCTAATTTACCACTGTCTTAAAATGAGTTTAAATATTTTTTTGGCAAATTTCTGAACATCTCCTTGAAACCTGCCTTAATAATAATTGAGTTATTGAATAGATGTCATTAAGTATATTATTCATTATATTCAGAGGAATTCTTTCATTTTGGTCCATTCATCAACCTTCTAAGGGATGACTTGTTATGCCAATATCCATATTACAGATGAGAAAATTGAGAAAAAGCAAGGCTATAATAACACAAGATTCCATAGCTAGTAAGGATAGAGTTGCAATGAGCCTTGGTAATTTTTTATTAGAGATGCTTTCTTCACATAGCTTCCTTAAATAATATTCATCTTCTATAACTCTCATGCTGACCCTCTGATAATATATCAGATACATGTTTGACCTTATTTTTGGCTCCGGGAGAAATGACATAATTTCTGCTTCCATAATATTAAATAATGTTAACTTGCTCATTATGTCTTTATGATATTCTATTTGAAATGTAAAAAAATATTATCAAGAATTACCTTGTTTTTATATGGGAAAAAGTCATCTTTATCTACTGCCATCACTCAAGTAAGTATTTTCATTTGGAGGTGAATCTGTTCTCTACGTGCAGTCCTCTTTATTTTCTGTTGGCCCATCCATTGACTGACTTCTTGTAGGAATGGTTTATAACTAACTGATTTTGTGCTTCTGGTGTTACAGTCATAGCTTTGTTATTTTGATATTTAGCTATAGGAACCTTCTGTAAAACACACACACACAACATTGCTTTTAACATTCCTTTTAGGAAAATGTATGTGAGATAGCAGAAAAGTATAATCAAAACCCCTAAATTTTTATTATTTTTATGTTTAAAATCTATTCAAGAGAAATTTCAAGAAGAAAGCCATGTTTATTTCAAAAGTAGAACAAGACAAAGTTGGACTCATTTCCATATGAAACTCAACTGTGTTTTTCTCCTATCAGATGATTCTCATTTATCTAGTCATGTCCATTCACTGCCAGCTAGTAACCACAGTTTGTAGGATGCTGGTGTAAGTATACTCTGTTATATCTTGTTTCTGACAACTCTGTCACACTCAGAAACTACTCTTCCAACCAACTCAGGGAGGACTTTACGAGCTTCCACAGTCCATCAAAATGAGGCAGCTAAGGGCCTCCCTGGTGGCACAACAGGTTAAGTCACAGCACTATGAAGCTATCCAGAGCCACTGCAGCACAAGTTCAATACCTTGCCAGGGATTTCCCCACATGGCACAGCAGTCCTCTCCTGTCTTGCCTGCTGCTCCTCTCAACAGTGTATTTCAGTCCATCTGCCTATTCTACTCCCCACTCTGTTTTCTGGTGAATCCTCTCACACCCCACACCTCTGGCCTCTACCCCAGCTTGTATGCATAAATAATTTTTTTAAAAAATGAGGAATATAGGGAATGCATTTAGGGTTCTGTAGGCCTAGCACTTGAAGTGTCTCAAACTTGATATATGTATTCTGGTATACATTATATGCTTTTCTCCTCTGGTTTCCTGTTTAGTACAACAGTCTCCCCTGGGGGCATAAGAACCTCTCAGCTTCATAACTTCCTTAGCAGGGTCTCTAACACAGGGCTCTATTCTCCTAGCCCTCCTGGGGGGGGCTCTTCCTATTCTCCTATTATTCTGCTGTCCGAGCAGGTTAATCTACTGAGGCATAGGGCTGTATACCCTTGACTTTGAGTATCATCAATTTATTGAAACACTCGCTCTCCCTTTCACCATTATGTGCCCTCCTGGAAGCTGACACTGACTGGATCAAATCTGAAAGCACTAACCTCCTGTCAGTAAATGTTACATATCAGACTTGAGGACCTAAACTCTCTGGATAATTTGTTTAGCTGTTTTCCTTACTATAACAGCCTTTTACCTCCCTCACCTTGTTAGGCCACCAAGTTTCTAGCAATTAAGTGCCTGTGAGGAGCAGTGATAAAATATGTGGCTATTTTTTTCTTCAAGTCCCTCAACTATATTGAATGGAATAATAAGAAAGCCATCATTAGGTATTGAATTACCAGTTTAACATCTGTGTTTGTTTTATAAAGCCAAACAGGCTAGAAAAGGGCAAAGTGGTCACTAGATGTCTGTTGATATAGAAGCTGCAGGCCAACTAGATAAGGTCCTCCTGGCTGAACACTAGCACCACTCAACGCAACACTCACAGAGACCTATGACACCAGACTGGTATTGCAACTCGTGTATGATTGCAAACTTCTGCGCTTTGACCCACCTCTCACTACCTCATTTTAAACAAGGTTGCTCAAATTACCTATGTTATCTTCAATAATTTACCTCTCTGAGTTGTTTGTTTGTCTGTTTTCATTAAATCAAAGAGGCAGGCAAAATGCTGTCTACTTTCAGTCTGTGATATAAGATGTCATACTAAGTGTCAAATCATAATTCCAATGAGCAACACCCTCAAACCAGCTTCTAAAGTACTGAATAGGTAAAGAGCAGATACTGCCTCTGCTTAGGTTCCTGGCTTTCAAGGACATAGACTCCATTTCACTGTGATTTAGAATTTGGTATATTGTTATCCTATCTCTTATATTGATTAATTTTAAGTTTGTGTCTCTGGTATCAAATTTCCATCCAAAATTTGTGAAATAAATTTCTCTACCATCCTAGATTTACTCAAGAAAGTAATTTAGAATGTCTTATAAAAGTAAAAAAATAATAATTTTATTATAATTAGCATCATTCACTTTTTTCCTACTTTGTGCTTTGCTTATTACAAATACACATATTGGGAATACCTCTACTGAACAAAGCCAAAACTTTTTTTTTTTCATTTGCATGGATTCTCTTTTATTCCTTTAAGTTGTGCAGACAAGGACATATGGTAGGTGGAAATATTCCATGGTAAATACTTAGAATTCTGTATTTTTTTCTGTAAAAATAAAGTATGCAGACAATTTCTTACAGAATCAGCTTACTAATTACTACAGATTTGGTTGCAACCCAAGTCACTTTAGTACCTTACAAAAAGTGAGATGCTTCAGGCAAGATTATCAGCATGAGAATAAATGAGTTAGCAAGCATTAATAAACCTGGAGAACAACAGTGCTAAATGTTTTATGCATCATTTGAGTTTGTGCCACTGCAGAAAATTGAATGAACAGCTTTTTGGTTATGAATACTGGAAGTCAATTTTTTTTAGCATTGTTTTGCATTTCTTTTGGTGACAGACTTATCAAAATGAACATTTTCTGATAAAGAATGCCTGGTAGGCATTCTCTGTCTTAGAACTTAGCAGTGTGTGTAAAAGCTCCAGTCAGTCACCGTTCCAATCTACCTTCCCTCTCTCATGAGGAACCCTTCACCCGCTAAGCATTTACTGAATGCTGACTCTGTGTCAAAGTTAGGGTTACGCCGTGTTCACTCTTAGGGCTACAAGTGAAAAATAATTATGTTAACATACTCAGGAAGGCCATCGAGTCCACCATTGTTTCTGAGACCATTTTTAGCATTCATGTTTTATTAGATTCCAGAACGATGAATGGTGGCATTTTATCGATAATTCTTTAAACACCAAATATTTGCTGAATAGCTACTATAGGTATAGTGCTCTGCACTTCAGATGTAGATGGCATGATCCCTAACTTTAGGGAGGGCATTCTGGTGAGTATGCTCACGGATTTTATACTTCCATGCAGTTCCAGTGAAAGAAAAGAAATGGTGGCATGGGAGGGGGCATAGGGAGTGGGTCAAGGAAATGAAGTGAAAGGAGAATCAGGAGTCCTAATAAGTGATCTACTTGTGACTCTAATGTTCCTTCGATTTCAAATGAGATACAATGACTTTTAAAAATGACTTCTCATCTCACTGGACTAAAAACTAACACTGTGTTTTGCTATGTTTCAGAGACTATATAATAAAGATCAACCGTTACTGAGAAGTAACTAGGTGCTTTGTATGGATTATCTTTACATGTATTATTGAATCTAATCTTTTGAATCCAATCTTTATCTTGCTTTTTTCAATCCTGTTTTTTTTTTTAAGATTTTTATTTTATTTATACATACAAGCTGGGGTACAGGCCAGAGGCGTGGGGCGGCGAGAGGGTTCACCAGAGACAGAGTGGGGAGCAGTCAGGCAGATCAGAAGTACACTGCTGAGGGGAGCAGCGGGCGAGGCAGGAGAGGTCTGCCGCACCATGTGGGATTCTCCCTGGCCGGGGCGTCGAACTTGCGTCGCCGCTGCCGACAGCTCCACAGCGCAGCGCTTAACCGCTGCGCCACCAGGGAGGCCCTCAATCCTGTTTTACATGTAATTTTTTTTTTTTTTTTTTATCTATTCATCCCCAGAACTCTGAGATGAAACCAAGTCTGTCCCCATTTTAAAGATGTGGGAACCTAGGCACAGAAAAATTGATGCATTGCCCAAATTTGTATAGCTGAGATGTGAAGCGAGGATTTAATTTCAGGCAGAGAAAGAGATTTCCTATGAAACTAATACAATTTAAGATGCAGCAACATTCACTTTCCCAGCCTCCTTCCAAGGACATATACTTAAATCGTATGAGTAATTTTAAAATTTTTAACCTAAAAGGACCTTAACAGGTTTATTAGCTTCACACCCCAACGATTGGATTTTATAGAGTAATTTGAAATTTTGGTTAATAGAACTAAAATCTACCTGCTTCTTGAGTTGTCCTTCCCTCCCCACCCCCCAAACAGGGTTAAAGTAGATCCCTGGAAATGAAGTCTAATCACTCCCCCTCTTCTTTGGAGCTTATTTTCTCTCCATTTCTCAGAGACTGTGATCTGTCAGTTATATTTATTTTAAATGTCTCTTTCATCTCTATTATCAGTCTATTCCTCTCACTGTATTAACCCCATCAACATTCAGGCTCACTCTAGTTCATCATTAAAAAAAGAGATTATAAGAAGGAAATCATTCTAAATCTCCCCATTTATATTCCAGCTATTTCCATATCTCTCTATTCCCTTTCCCAGCCAGCAAGAGGCCTATCAGTCTGTCTTTACTACACTCATTCTTTCATTTATTCAGCGAATATTTATTGATACCTGCTAGGTACAGGCATGGTGCCAAACCACAGGATTAAAACAAAGAACAACAGAATCATAGGTAGAATAGCTTACAATGGTATGTCTCAGATGTATTCAGGAAATAATGGGGATATTAGTTTTCTGGGTTTTGTCCTGTCTTTTATCATACATGCCCAGGTTTTAGAGACTTGGTGTATCTGGACCCAAACAAGCTAACACTTTTTTTAAAATATCACAGAATATAAGGGAAACTTTTGTTTTAAACCTGGCATTTTTATTTAAACTTGTCAAACTGCATGATCATCTGAAGACATCAATCCACTTTGAATTTAAGACATTATCTTCACCTAATTATGTAGATACTTAGTGTCAAGTATGGATAAAAGTTCTCACTATTATGTGCCCAAAAAGAGGGGCCTTGGTTTCCAAAATGGGTTTTCCTGAGCATTTTTAATAATATAGGTAAATGAGCGTTGACGTTAAATAACTTTTTCAATCTCAACCAAAAGTTTATATACAAAAATAGAGTTTGAATACAGTTCTCTTTACTGACAGCCTAAGATCATTAAAATGTAGCTTTTGAATGTAGTAGTTGAATCAGGAGTCATAAAAGGAGTGAGGAAGGGTTCAGGGGAAAGGATCATAAAGGTGAGTATTATGGAGCGTGGCCTTCAGGGACAGAGACAAGGACAAGCCGGTTCAGGAAAATTTCAGGTAGAAAAGGTATATGTCTGAGCAGTACGAGATGCCCATGACAGGAACACAAATGGACTGACTTTGTGTTTTCTGAAATCTTCCCGAGTCCACCCCTAGTCCCTAGCAATACAAGGCAGACAGTTTAAAAGTGACCTTGTTTGGTAAGTGACCCTTTGAAGTACTGATACATTGTTTGTTTCACTGTCATTTTCTGTGTAATGAGATTCATATGTACTGTTTTATTTGCAGAACCCTCACAAGTTCTTGTGATTTTTGTTTTCAAAGTATTGCATTCTTTTGCTGTTTTAGGAGAAACGTTTTAGGAACTAGGGCTTGTTCCTAGTTTCCTTTAGTTGAATTTAAGTTTATTTGAACTTTTGCATGATTTAGTGTTCTGTGGAGAGTTTGGTTGTTGTTTTTTTTTTCTCCCTTTAATTTTAACTTGAACAGCTTGATGAGAGTTTAATAGAATTTGTTTTAAAGATATTGCTGACCTTGAATTAAGTGGGAGCCAATATATCTCCATGCAGGTGTGGGTTTCAATTTATGGCAAATATGTTTGTCTTTACAGTCATGCATAATTTCCAAATTCCAGAAATTACTTCTGTTTTATAGCTGTACCTTCCAAACCCATCGTAAGGAGGGCTCTGTCAGCATTTCTATTATGTTCTTTACTTTACAGAGGTTTATAATGTGGTCATAAAACTCACTCCAGGATTAGTTTTGGCAGATAAACTCTCATCTAGGGAAGAAAGGTGTTATTTTTTCCAACAATTTTTAAAGAATATACTGCCTGTCTCTTCTCATACACAGATTCACAGATTTTTTTTTTTTTTTTGCTATAAAACCTCTTTTTCAATTATCCTTCATTTGTTCATTAGAACCTCCCTTTTGCCCTCAGAAGAGAAAACTGCATAGTAATACAGGGCTTGGACACAAGACTTGAATGGGCATGAGTCCAGATCTCTATTCTATGACGTAATAGGAATGAATTGTGAGTGAGCTACTTATTGACTATAATAGGCACTTAATAGGTGGTAGCTATAGAGGTAAATACTATGTTATTATTTTTAGTCCTGCGATCATTTACTAAATTAATAAGCTCCTTAATGAGATGTAGATATATAAATAATGAGTTAAATTTGTTCGTTCATTTATTCATTCAATATTTATTGATGCTAGGAATACCAAGGCACTATAACATGGCCTCTGTCCTCAAGGGATATGTAGTTCAGTAAGAAAGAATCAAGCTTGTATGGAGACAAAGTACAGAATATTTAATGCCTCCCTAGCGGCTTGCACAGCTCAGAGCGAAGTCACCTGACTCAGACTGACGCTTCAGTAATAGTTTTTAAGGAAAAAGGTAGAAGGATAGTCGTTTCTTTACTGAATACTAAGTAGTGTTCAGTATGATGATTAAGAGATAGTTAAATAAACATCCTTGGGACATGGAGGCAGCACGTGCAAAGCATAAAGAACAACTCGATTATCACTGCAGCTAAGTATAGGGGATGCAAGCTTATCAGAAAGGTGGAAGAGAAGATATGTTAATTCTTTCTCCAACATGGTAAAAGGGCTAGTCTGTTTCTTGGCTCAGCTGCATGCCATGCATTCTTCTTTTGTTGGTTTATACCCTTATTTTGATAAAACATTTTCCGGTTACGTTCTAAAAAGGGGGGAGGGAGAAGAGTTTTTAAAGATCTTCTGTGATTGAGAATTGCTCTACTCTACCCTTCCTTTGATTTAAAATTTAAATGAGTCTGTAATAAAAGAGATGAAATTTATTTTCCTTCCAAATTTTGGAGGCATTGCTTGATAGTCTTCAAGCATCTGATATAGTGCTCTTAAGTAATATCAAGCCATTCTGACTTCTTAAATGTTCATCTGACCTCTACTTTTCTCTTAGCCTCTAGAATTTCACTTATTTTTACTAGTTCAAGGCAGTCTATTAAACAGAAACTCATATTCTTCAAGGCTAGGAATTTTCTCAAAATATTTGATTGGTTATTTTTCCAATTTAGAAGATAGTCTCAATTTCTTAGAATTTTATTTTATTCAAAGGTGAAATAATACTGTTATGTTCTCCAACTTTCTACTTCTTTCTCTACTATCTTTCATTTTAGGTCCTTTTGACCTGTTTTCTGTATTATTTTCTAAACTTTTGTCAATTCGATCCTTCAGTTTCCTTTTTTTCATTATATTTTTGGTTACCAGTAGTAATTTTTATTCTCTAAATATTTCTTCAAAAATTACATCATAGTACATGGTATATGAGAGATACTGTTTCTTGTCAACCTAAAGGTAATGGTGATAATCTTTTCTGAATAATTTTTATTTCATGATGTATCATTGTGTTGACTGGTTTTGGTCTCTCTTCCATATTAGAGGATTTCTTGAGCTGTTTTGTAATTGTGGTTGTCAGCTCATGATTAGATTATGAGTGTTAAGAGGTATTTTGAAGCTTTGAGATCTTAGGTGGTATTTGTTCACTTTAGACTTCACTGTGTGCTTAACTGGGTAGATCATTTGTTAGGGATTCCTTATTTATTTATTTATTTTTTTTCTTCTTAGATTGGTCATATTCCCCAGAAAAAAGTCTTTCAACTTCTACTAAAAAGAAGTCTACTTCTACTAAAAAGCACAAGTCTATGTGCTGACATTATGTGAACAAGCACCCTGGAAAAAGTTTTGATCTCTGGGTTAAGCATTCCAAATATATATTCACCAATTTGAGGTATAAATCAGATAAGTTGCTGGATTTCCCCTGCCAGCTTGCAATTTTTCTCTCTACAGTAACTCCCTTTCTATTGGATAAATCCCTTCAACCACAATTATCACATCTCCACCTTCCAAAATGTTGTTGCTGTTTTTTTCTCTCCTATTCTTTTGATTCTATGGGTTTATGTCTAAATGTCAGATAAACAAAAATCTTTATAGCTGTAGTGGTGCTTTGGAGGAAAAAAAATATTTATATTCATGGATTCAATTTTCTCTCTTAACTTAGAACCAGTTGTTTCATGACTATATATCATTCCAACTCTCCCCTCCATCACTCATGATAAAGAACATTGATTGAGGTCACTGATAAATCTGAATTGCTAAATCCACTGGTCTTTCCTGATTCATAATAATGGGCCAGTCAGAAGTAGTGTTGGAGGTGAATAGTATCTTTCTTATAGTACTTTCTAAAATTGACATTTAGGAAGTCATAGTCTGGTTTTCCTACTAATTTTGTGACTCTTCCTTCACAGTCTCCTTTCTTATATCCTCATCCCCTATCTACTAGAGTTTAGTCCTTAGGTCTCTTTCCATTTTTAAATCTCACTCCTTCTTTTTGTGTCCTTATCTAATGTCTTGATTTTAAATGCTACCTGTATGATTATGACTCACAATTTTATTTACAACCGTGATATCTTTTCTGAATACCACACTTACGTATTCAGTGTCTAGTCTCGGATATTTAAAAACATCTCAAATGCACATCAGTATAGTTGAGTTGGCTGATTTGTTTTCCTTTCAATTTCTTACATTTGCCAGTTCTTAAATTCAGCTTTGTTCAACTCTGTCTGGAATTTAACTTACTCATGCCTTTTTTCAATAACCCTGCAAACTTTATAATCAGACTCTATTTCTTCCTACATTTCCCATTGTTCTCTGTCATTCATATAGGTCCACATGGAGGCGGGAAAAATTTCTAAACTAAATGAAAGTATGAAGTAAAAGGAAAGGTAAAATGTTGTGAAGATTACAAAGATAAATGAAAACAATGGACAGTGAAGTTGCTAGGTATCTCTTCCTACACAAAACTAGTGTTAGAAATATACTAATAGAGGAGCTTTCCTGGTGGCACAATGGGTTAAGCGCAGCACTATGACTCCAGAGCCACTGCAGCACAAGTTCGATCCCTGGCCAGGGAGATTCCCACATGGCGCAGCAGACATTTCCTGCCCCTCCCGCTGCTCCCCTCAGCGTGTATTTTGGTCGATCTGCCTGTTCTGCTCCCCACTCTGTCTCTGGTGAACCCTCTCACCGCTTCACACCTCTGGCCTGCACCCCAGCTTGTATGCAAAAATAAATAGATCTTTTAAAAAAGGAAATATCCTAATAGATAGATACATAGATACATACTATATACACGTGTGTGTGTGTGTGTGTGTGTGTGTGTGTGTCTGCTACTCACTTAATGCTAAGTAAATAGAGAATCTTAAATGTAATAAACCAGTGAGCCACAACTCAATGTTCATCTCAGTCTGGTTCATTTGAAAATCCTTCTCATATATACACTTTAAGAACTTGAATTTAAATGGAAACAGATGCAAGTGGTGAAACTAGAGGTAGTTTGGGTTTCTCTGATCCTCACACATCCATACTTGCTTCATACTTCAGTGATGTTAGTTGGAACATCACCATGCAGAAAAGTATACTATACAGAGCAAAACAGCATTTCCCCTGCTGTGGCAAAATCCCAGATATATTGGTCTTGTTTTTGTCATATCAGGCTTTAGTGCCAAACACAAAGTCTATTAAAGATACTTGCCATATCCATATAGCGATTTGAACCCATTTTAAATTTGCTCATCACTGACTTAATGCATAATAACTAGCCGATTAAAATGATTTTAGAATTGGCATATAAAATATGTGGCCATTACAGCCATCTTTTCAAGAGTGGGAAAAACTCCTGCTGAAGCTACAGCTGGAAAATAATTTGCTGAAAAATCGGCTGAAGCGGGAGGTTCCAGCTCATTGAAACTCAATTTATTATATGCTTAAGTGACTCCTGGAACAGTGGAATATGTAGGCAGCACAAGTAGACAAGGCAAATTCTGTGCTGATAACAAATGTGTAAAACTCCAATGCCTATTGGAGAAGTGATAGCAGCCAAAATCCTATACTTGCCAACTGGTAGAAAATGTGAACATGCTGTTGGGTAATTAACATTTTCCTTATTATGCACGACTGACTGGGAAGTGAATGTGTAACCCAAGTTTTTTTTTACCCCCCTCTGGATAAGAAGCAACTTGAAAAATCATATGATTAAAGCAAAGACAGTTTTCTGAGAAACTTTATGATGCATGTTATAAAGCCTGTGTGTTGGGTCTTTAAGGTGGCTACTTACCTCTATCCTTGTTTATTGAAATTATAGAAGACTACAATTCTCAAGTGACAGATCTGTATTCACAGGCCTTAGTTAATAAATCAGAAGGGTGGTAGTTTGGACATTTTACATTGACAATTCTGTTAAACTTGAAACTTACAGTGTTGAAACACTTGCTATACTAATATTGCAACCCACTTGCTGTGCCTAACTCTGTGCGTGTGCCAAGGACATGGTGCTACTGATAATCCATCTAGACCTTGTAACACTGGCTATATATCTCTGTCAGTATCTATCCATAGGTAGAGTATTCTGATATCTGTATTATTTAAACTTATTCTGAGAATTCATTATCAATATTAGATGTTACCCAAGTTATTTTATACCTATTTAGTGTAATGTAAAATAATGTGTCATTGAAACTCCTATGTAATTTGCTAGTTTAAGAAGCAAAATAGTCAAGTAAGTATTGTTATATTTTATCTTTCTGTACTTTTCTCTGCGATCACCACTTCTGTCACACTCACACTTTCCTTAGTTCCTGACACCTCTGTACTTTAACTCAAAACCCACACTAATCCCTCCGGTCTCCTCCCCAGTTAATCACTGCATGATAGAGTTCTCTCTCACACACATCTTCCCTCTAGGGCATAGCCCCACAGTCTAAGACAGTCATGAATTAAGACTCTGGTAGATGGTCAAAGTAAGCATCAGAGACATATCGGACTTGGGAGTTTAGGGTAGCTTAGTCCTGTGACTCTTATTGACAGTGGTAAAGAGCATGGGCTTTGGAGTTTTTCAGTCCATGGTTTTGTATTCTGAATTAACTTTGTGACCTTGGACACACAACTGTATAACTTACCTGCATCTGTACTTTCATCTACAAAAATAAAATTGTCACAATATATTTCAGTAATAAGGAAGATAATTTGTAGACCATATCAGCTATATAGAAAATGCCAATCAGTTTTGATGATGGTGATTTTATATTATTTTAAAGTAACAGAAATATTTAGTCTTTCTCCTCTCCACTCAACCCCCTAACTCCCCTTTGAACTTGGCTCTTACATAACCTTCTTGGTCTAAGGTTAGCCATCACTTCCTCACAAAGTTCTACCCAGGTTCTTCAGACTACCTAGCATATAATCTCTTAATGTTTTGTACATCACATTTCATTAACCATACCACACTGTAATTATTCACTTAATACTTGAGTACTCTCTTATCCCTTACACTTTAAATTCCATGAAGGCTGCATTTTTTATTTTTATTTTCTGACTGCTATAGCCTTCATCATGTCCATATACTTCATTCACCATTTTTGCTGATTTTTTTTTTTTAAGAGTGAATACATGCCTGGTTGAGTGTTTTCTGACACAAATGGATGTGTTTCTGAATGGGTGATTAAGTAGTTAAAAAGACCATAGTGTTGCTCGAAGCTAAGGTAGATGGATATAAGTAAATAACTCACCATGAAAAATGAGGGATAATGATAATGTCAGTTACCCTGATGGCAGGTGGAGATTATATTTTTAGATTGTCTTTTTTAAATTGAGGTAATACTGCTTTACATCACTGTTTGTATTTTTGTTGTAGAGGAGACCACCACTCCTTTCAAGTGTTATTGTATAGTGCACACACCACCAAAGCATCCGTGGCCCACCACCTTAGTCCATTGTGCTCCCTTACCTCCTGGCTGTCATCTCTACCCTCCCTCCCCTACCACTCTGGATTTCTCAGTTGTTTAATCAATTTTTTTTTGGATGTTAGTATTTAAGTTTGGCTGTACCTGTTCCTTTGTTTATTTTCTTGTTATTCCATTTCTTAATTTAAGCTGTGCCAAATATCATAGGTGCTGCTGATCTCAACTACCTCAGTGTTGAAAATCCAAGGAATTTGGCAATATAAGGAATTCTATTTGCTGTGTAGTAGAGTGAGGGCTAAATAGCATCTCACAGTATGCCTACATTTTCCTCTTAACACATTAGGAAAATGCTTCTATAAACACAGGTTCACCTCTATCTGCTATTTTCACTTAGCATAAAGTTAAAATATGAAATATCTTACTTCATAAGTGTAGATTTCATTACTTTACATTACAAACACAATGGATTCTTTGGAGGTGATTCATTATGCAATTTAATCTGATATTGAAAATCCCAGTACAATGCTGAACAACCTACAAACTTGCAATGAATTTTAAGTAATACATCTTGCTTAATGTGTGTGCTGTTACCCAGCACATCAAAATGAAGTTTGTCAGGCATTTATTTGATTGCTAGGGAAACTGTAAATAGTCCACAGTGTTCAGCATATTTTCAGATATTAAAACTATTGTTCAGCTTGATTTGACACCATTGAGATTTGACAATAGGCCATATCTGCATCAAAGTAGCTCAATAGCTAAAAGAGTGATGGGAAATGCTATCTACCACAGCTGCAGTACTGACCTCTGTTTGCTAAATTTAAGACAACTGAAAGGAAAACTTTTTCCCCAAAACTGTCCTTTCCCAGATTAATGTCTCTCATCCAATCTTGATTATGTTTCATCTGTCATTCTTTAATATTAAATCCCTGTACAACATGGTTGAATGCATGTGAACTTGTCAGCCTCATTTTGAAGATTTAATTAATGATGATTGGATATATGAATTTTAACAGTGTTTAGTGATATAAAGTGTTATCTCTTAACAAACTGTGTTTTTATTGAAACAATTTTATGTTTCTCCCAAGAAAATATTCCCGGAGGATTGTGTGTGTGTGTGTGTATGTGTGTGTGTGTGTGTGTGTGTGTGTGTGTGTGCATGCATGCATGCAGGAAGCACATGAATGTATGTGTGTGAAGGTCATATGCAGTATGTACTGTGGCTATAAAGGGCTAAACCTGAAATATAGAAAAGGAGGAAAACAATTTGTTTCAACTCAAGGGCTACAGGACAGATTTTATATTATTTATTTTTAGGGGTAAACCTGGTTCAAATTAAATGCCAAACATAATTTTGTATTCAAATTTTGAAAAATGGGTCTCGCTGGTGGCTCAAAGGGTTAAGTCTCAGCACTATGAAGCTATCAGCAGCCACAAGTTTGATGCCTGGCCAGGGGGCTGACCCACATGGAGCAGCAGACCTCTCCTGCCTCACCCATTGCTCCCCTCAGCAGTCTACTTCAGTAGATCTGCCTGTTGTGCTCCCTACTCTGTCTCTGGAGAATCCTTTCACACCCCACACCTCTGGCCTACACCCCAAGCACCCAAACTCTTGTATGTATGCATCAATGAATAAATCTTTAATAAAAAATATTTTCAAATATGTGATTGTCCTTTGGGAAAATCTTAGAACACATGTATTCTTGCCAAATTTGTATTTGCATAATAGTGAGCTGTAAAATTATAGATCACTTTATGGCAAAGTGCCAACCCATAAACTGCTTGGTAAAGCTACTAAAAACTTCAATCTGAAATGCATTTAGCTCAGTTGGGAGTTTGAATCCTCTGTAACAAAAATGAAATGCACTGGTGTCACTTAGTTTTCCCAAAAAAAGAAAAAAAAAAGGAGAGCAAATTCTAAATTCTGTTTATTCCACACTTCTTTCTCTAACTGTTGCAGACATAAATGCAAAATGAATGTTTACATATTTGTTGAGCATCCCTGAACAGATTAAACTGCTTTAGATGCTTTAGAGGTTCTTCTATAATCAGGCTTGAAAAATAGAAAGTAGCATTCACATCCCTGGATAGATTAAATTGTTTGAGAAGTTTCTCATTAATCAGAAAACAAACAAAAAAAAAACTTTACAATGATAGTAGTAAAATTGTTCAAAATACCTGAAATTTTCCTTCCAACAAACTTTTTTTGCAGTGTCACAATATAGTGCCATTTTTGGCATAGTGGTATAAAATAATAAGTATGTGCCTTCTCTATGGTTTATATAAATGAGTTACTACATAAGAATGAACTTTGAAGATAGACTTATCTCTAGATTTCCAGTTTTGCGAGACCATAAATTTGGATTTTTATTATATTCATGAATCAATTCATATAAAGCATAATACCTGGAAGAAAATAAGCGCTTTATAAGCATCTACCATTTTAATAGAGGTGTTTGAAGTTTTATTCTTCTTTTTTAAGGATTTATTTATTTATGCATACAAGCTGAGGTATAGACCAGAGGTGTGGGGTGGTGAGATGATTCACCAGAGAGAGAGTGGGGAGCAAAACAGGCAGATCCACTGAAGTACACTGCTGAGGGGAGCAGCGGGCGAGGCAGGAGAGGTCTGCTGCTCCATGGGGGAGTCTCTCTTGCCAGGTATCGAACTTGTGCTGCTATGGCTTTGGCTAGCTTCATAGTGCTGTGCTTAACCTGTTGCACCACCAGGGAGGCCCTGAAATTTAGTCTATAAATTTTTCTAAAATATCTTATTTAATCCAAACACTAAAACATTAAATACATGTCTATGTTAGACCCCAGCAATTTTTGGTAGGTATTGCAGAACTTAAAATGAAACCTAGGTCACTACTTAGGTGAATCTGCAGGCATGGAGGAGACATAGGCCAAAGGGAATTGAGAATTCCTACTATTTCAAGTGTGAATTCCTGTTTGTACATGGCAAATTGTTTATTCTTCGATGGCTTTTCTACTATCAATTTTTGACTGTATTACTGAGATATTCACTGCATTGATAGGTTGGAAGAGAAATAAGAATTATTTACCTGGAAGTAAAATTTATTAAAATAAGTCTTGGAGCAATTTCTGCACATTTATTAAAACTCTTGGCAACACTAATTGAAAGTTAACACTTTATCAAAGACTTAACAAAGAATGATATATGTACATATGGATAACCATATTCATATTTCTCTATGAATCACATTGCTAAAATAATGATTTAAAATTGACAATGTGCTACTAACCAAAATTTTGCCACATTGTTAAGGAGACATTTTTTTGCTAATAAATGAAGGTGATATGTTGTTTCTAAAATTTATGTTTGTTTACAATGCTTGAAATATAAATTTGTTTCCTTCTTAGCTTTTATTTTAAAATTAAAATTCCCTTCATAAAAAAATCATCACTATATCTCCTGTTTCTGTAAGGGAGTAAATCCCCTGTGCATCTTAATTTTTAAAATTTTTACAAATTTGACTTTGGTATAAAATATAATTGTCAGAAGGAGACACTGCGGAAAGCTTTTGAACAAGATTAATGCAATTCTATATTTATTATTCCTGCCTTAAGCATAATCCAGAACTCCATGATGACATGTGCTATCTCAGAACACACTTTTTAATACATCTATTTTGTGTTATTTCAAAGTTTCCAAATTATGAGCATTAAAGTGAGTATCTGATCCACAATGCAAGTCTCAGCAGTAAGAATCCAAGCCATTTTCATAGAAAGCCAAAATCAGAGGTGGGATGAATTTGGATTTACTCTGGGATCTCTTTTAAACTTTCTAAGCAAATGTATTTAAGGAAATACAACAGTTGACTGTCCATTGTGTTAATAAGATGGGTTATATTTTCCTATTTCCATTCCTCTTTTGATACTTTTTTTAGAGTAATTATTTTGTTTATTCTCTCTCTCTTTTTTTAAGATTTATTTATTTTTGCATACAAGCTGAAGTGTAGGCCAAAGGTGTGGGGTGGTGAGAGGACTCACCAGAGACAGAGCAGGGAGCAGAGCAGGCAGATCGACTGAAATACACTGCTGAGGGGAGCAGCGGGCAAGGCAGGAGAGGTCTGCTGCGCCATTTGGGATTCTCCCTGGCCAGGGGATTGAACTAGTGCTACAGTGGCTGCAGACAGCTTCGTAGTACTGACACTTCATAGTGTTGTGCTTAACCCGTTGCGCCACCAGGGAGCCCTTGTTCTCTCTTTTCTTAAGGATAGTTAGACTTTAATTTGTTTTTCTCTTGTTTACTGCATCCGGTGATATTCTTTCATTGCAGTGATAATCAGACTAGCTTGTGCTGACAGGAAAAGACAAAGAGTAGAATCTACTGGAAAATCCAGACTATCTCAGTGAACAGTGAGGAAGTTTAGTTCTTTCTCTAAAAAGTAATGACCAAAAATAGATGACTGGGTCAGGAAGATGTGGTATATATACACAACGGAATACTATTCAGCAATAAAAAAGATAAACTCATGCCATTCACAGCAACCTGGATGGAGGTGGAAGGGATTATGCTTAGTGAAATAAGTCAAAAGAAAAAAAAGAAAAATATCATATGGTTTCACTTATAGGAGGAATATAGGGGAACCAAATAAGGGGTCAGGAAAAAAATAATAATAAATAATAAAAACAAAAACCTAGCAGGCAACTATAAATCAGAGATATTTTGCAAGGGAGAGCAAGGGAAAGAGTGGGAATAGGAAGAGCACAGGGGGCTATGGTGATGGTTCATGGGTGAATTGGTGGTGAAGATTTTATGGGTTCTCTGTGCTACAGGTTCTCTGTGCCTAATTTTCCATGGACATGTTCTCACTTCATTTCACAGACTTGCTCTCTCTGCTTTGATACTCTAGTTTCAGGAAAACAGACTCACAACATAATGTTTCTGAATTCTAATTCTTAATCCTTGGTAGAGACAAGACTGAACCTGTTTGGGAGAGTTGTTCACCTTTCAGTGCTCTAAGGCCAAGGCTGGGAAGGAAATAGCACTGGCTGTTCATTCAACTGGAGTTGTTGAACAGAATTATAGCAGAAGACAAGGGGCCAGTGGGTATGTGGAATAAGGATGAGGGATAGGAGTGTAGGTAATAATATTCTGAGTAAAGAAAGCATAGACCACCAGGGGCAAACAGCAATATTACCTACTCTCAGAGACAACACTCAGTTATCTGCACAGTCTAATTCCTTGTATCATGCATTTGTACTTTTCATGAGAAGTTACCCATAGATGCATGCCTCATTTGTTCAATCATCCTTTAAATACTGGAGTATTATGAATTTTACTATAACATATTATACTTTGTTTCTCTAGAATTTAAGAGTTGGGAGACCTATTAGCATTAATTACATACATACATTTAATCATTAGCAAATACCTGATATGCATACTCAAATAATTCTGAAATAATTCAGAAAAGATAGCCTTAAGGTCTCTGGCCACAAATGGTAGAATACAAAATAATGAAAATTATAAAAATGATGCACTGGATATTCTATAGTGTAGCATGTTTTGTTTTTATTTGTTATTTTTATAGCTGCTTTTTAAAATGTTTTTTCGTTTGACTATAGTGACTCAAGTGGATCATCCAGGCTCCACTCAAATGGAGCTTTCCACTTTCCTTATTGGAAGAAGAGTAAAAAATCCAATCTAGACTTTTTATTTTTGATCCCTCTTCACCTCCTGAGACAATCAAAATGTTTCCAGGCAGAATGTTCCCAAATGAAAATGCCCACAGGATCTTTCTTTCTTATTTCAGCTGTTGGCTTTGAGGAGACAGTTCCATTGCAGACCTCCCATTGCCTGCCCTGTCAGGTACTCATTCTAAGGGAGTTGTGAGTCTAAAGTGAATTCAGCCCTTAGTGATTACAACAGCATCGTAATAGTCTTTGAATGATTAAATCCGATCTCATATTGCGGATTATATCCTCTTACCTGACTAATCAATTTAAATTTTGAATCAAGAAACAAAATGATACTTATTTTTTTACTTTTTATTTTTCCCTTTTTCACATTAAGGGACAGAACCAAATGCACCTTGATGACTTCATCTTCAAATGCCATCAAAAAGCAACAGGCTTCCAGCTCAGTAGTTGTCCAATGATGAGAGATACTTCTCAAAAATGAAAGTCACTAAGTCCTAGTGACAGGAAAGAATATGATTGTGTAGTGTACTTTATTTTTTTTTCTTTTCCTGTCACCTGCAAATTATTTTGAATGGCATTTTTATCTAATTTGAAGTGTTTAATCCATTTTTTAAATAAACACATTTAGCACCTGAAAATATTATCTTGGCCTCTGGCTGACACAATTCCTTAGCTCTTCTGATAATTTAAGAACACGAAGCAATTCTTCGTATGACAGTACAATGTTTGAACTCTAACTATACATCAGGGAGTGAAGGATATATGAGCAAACATTTGGCTGTATTAAAAAAAATAGTTCTACCATGTAAACAATGTAAAGTCTTCGAAATGAAGTTTGTGAATGTGAGCAACTACTTGGAGGTATGTGAAAGTAAACAATGCTTGCCCAAATTCCTATCTTTTTAACACCATTACTCTGTTGGAAGAGGTATTAAGGAGAAGGTTCAGTTTATTGCTAAGTTAAGAGTGAGTCAGAAAAGGTGATAAAATTCAGGACAGTTTAATATATGTGGAAAGGAATGTATATAAAGGTCTATAAATCACAGAGGGTCACCAATTTGGAAGAGCAAATGAACTTAAGGAAAACCCAATCAAAATTTCTTGTTTTTACAAATAAAGAAATAAAAGATCAAGAAATGGTACAAAGGACCCTTCTAGTATTCCCTCTTTTCTACATTCTTTTAGTTAGCACTGCTTTGGTTATATTTGTATATGGATTTGGACAGAAAGTACTAGATTTGTCTAATAGTCCAGTTCTCTTCATTGTCTTACACTATGTGTATTTCTTGTTTTCTTCCAGAAGAGATCATGATAGCCAATGAAGTGGTGGAATGCTTCTCTCTGGGTAAATAAGGATCCTAGTTAAAGTTATGTTTCACTCTGATGCTGGTTCCCATTGTGAAATCATACTTATGGGGGATTACTAAAAAACTTTGGTCTCTTTATTTGACTAGATTTAATTTGTTTCTAAACAGTTTTATAGTGTTGGGGTTTTACTCGACTTACTATTTTTTAATAACAGGTAGTATTATTCAAGTAGAACCCTGATGATCATGACAGAATAAAATTATCCTCCTATGAGCCTCATGAAAAGGAAATTTGATGAACAGAATCATCTTGTCTTCATTATTCCTTTAAACTTTTCCTTTAGTGAGGCTTTCACGGAAACACCGATTTATCTTTCAGTTTCTATAGTATGTAGAGCAACTAAGTCAATAGGTATTTGTCTAATTCAAACAAGCTAACATCGTAATGCAATTACATTTTCTAGAACACTTTCTGTGAGTTTGTTTTTCCTTTTAGGTAAATTCTTTTTGAATAACTATGCTGTATTACTAAATCTGTGTTCATTTCTTTAAATTGACAAATAAAAGCAGCTTATATAAAGGTGCTTGACTGTTCGTCTGAAAAACTATAAATCAGTTGTTTTAAAAATAAGTGTATATTAGATTGGACATTTGAATCCATTAGGTTTTATACCCCGATAATTATTTTTTAATCAATGAGCACTTTGGTAACATCAAAGACACTGGTTTTATTAGATAAAACTTTTCCTGAAAATTTATGAACATTCATTAAAATTTATTTTCTCTTCTCCTAGAAAAAAAAAAATATATTGCCAAACTGCCAAGTCTTTATATGGCATCCTATAACAGACACGGTTTTTCTCATTCTAATTGTAACTGTTTTCAAGCAAAAGCTTCCTCCAGATGTAGTGAAGGAAACTGTAATCAAACCCAAGCCTCACCATCTCTAATATATGCTCCCCACTTGAAGTTTATTTTTTTGAATTCTTAATTAAAAAAAATATTTTAATGAGAGGCAGACTGAGTGTGAAGCTGTCAGTTCTGCCCTTGTCCTTGATGCATACCAAAAAAAGGAGAGATTTCACTTTTAAAAGAAGCTCAAGTTTCTTGAGGCATTTGTATTCAAACATGTCTCTCTTTCTCCTTCCTTCTCTTGGGAGAATAGCTCTACTTTTCAAATGAAAAGGAAATAATAAAACACATCAGGAACAGCAGACCTCAGACCTAACGTTTCTCTCCTTGTCTTGGAATGTTATTTCCATATAGAAAGCTACTCTAATGGGACACTTGTAAATGGCAGAGAATTTAGCCCTTGTGGAGTCCTCTCCAGAAATTGGATTTTTGCTTAAGCAAACAGCAAACCATGCAGCGGGGGAAAAGTTATTTATTTGGCTGCCTGTTGAAGAGCCTTACAAAAATACAATTCAGTCTGCTCTGACCATTGAGTCAGTCGACATCCATTGGAAAACAAAATTCAGTTACTTGTGTAAGGTATCAGATGAGCTCTTTCATGTAACAGTTAATCTCAAATACACTTTAATGATATTTTTCTTGATTACCCTTTTCTTAGACATAACAGCTTTTGCAGTTTACTTTCACATTAAGGAAGGGTAAAAGGCTTATCCAAGCTGCTGACTTCTACCCCGTCTTTTGAGGGATTATTTAGAATCTTTGCTGTTCAAATACAATCAAATATATACCAAGGAAAGTTAATCTTCAGTTGACGACATTTGATAATGTCATTCAAAATGCCTATGACAACACGTTTACCTTCTCAAATCCGATTTAGTTTCTAAAAGGTTCTTAGGGTTTATATGAGAAATGTCTCAGGATCACTCATTTGCTTCGTAATTTAAGTATCAGATAGCCTTCATAGAGAGATGCTTTTCTCTTTTAAGCAAGTACTTTCCCTCCCTCCCAACCACCCCCAAAATACACTCTTCTGTGTCTTCAAAGTCTGTTCTAAAGAATAAGAAGTGATATCTCTGCTGAATGATCTGCTTTAGAGATAGGAAAGATAAAGGTAATTCCAAAGAGATGACAGAACTACTAATTTAAGCTTTGTGTATATGCCCATATACTTACTCACATTTTGGTGTGTTCTTTGCAGGAGTAGAAATTCTTTCACTGTACTTCTCAGAAAGTTTTTATACACTAAAAAGGAGTTCCTCTTTTTTTACAAACAACTTTCATAGTAAAATATCAATCAGGAAAATGAATCCTTCCCTATTTTCCCTTCTCTTCACCTCCCAATTTATGAAAACTTAGTATCTCACCGTAATCAACATTCTGCCCTCAGGAGGAAGTATAAAATGATGATAGCTTTCTAGGCAAATAAAGCCATGATTTAGGAAAATGGAAGCGTCAGATCGCTCCCATAAATGATTTACGTAGGCGGAGATCTGTTAGTGAAAAGCATTAGAACCCTTAGGAACTAGTGTGAAGGAATGGAAGTTACCTAGGCATTATGGAGGAGTTTGTCAGGCAAATATTTAGTCTAAATTTGTTTACTTTTATTATATGCTAAACAAGTTTTCAGTACTTGATAATTGTTGATAAGCATATAAATAAATCATAGATATTTTGTAAGTTTGTCATGTTTGTTCATCTTAAAAATCCGTATTTTTCTATTGAAAGGATTCATAGTAAATATGCAAACCTACCACAAGTGTGCACTGGGTTGTGTTTATTTAGCATTATAGCTAAATAAATTCAACCAAAGCTTGAATTGAATCATGAGGGTCAAGGCAGTTAAATCTATTTTTTACTTTTTCACTCCATAAAAAGAAATGAATTCTATTAAGCCAAAGTCTTCACATAATGAATAAGAAACTTAAGAAAATTATCTTAACTGTATTTCCAAATTATAAATATTATTTTCTATACTATATTAAAAGCAATAAGAATTGTTATACTGGTTTTTGAAGTTGCATTTTTTTAATGTAGAATGTTGAAGCTGTAATTAGTTAATCAGAAAAGTTACATGATAGCAAAGCAATTCATACAGAGTTGTTCAGAATTATTTTTGTAATTATTGGACTTATACTTGCTCTTAGTAGATACTTTTGAAAAAACAGCAGTAAAAGGAATTAATACAGACTATAAATAACAATACTACATGCCCACCAGAATGACTGAAATTACAAAAAAAGGAAAGGCAAAGAATAATATCAAACAATGACAAGATACAAGGAGGAATAAGAAACCTACTGGGGGTGATATAATTGCTGAAAAAAATAAACATTTTGAAAACTCTGTAGTAGTATTTAGTAGAGCAACCCATGCCCACACTATACGAGTATACAAGTCCACTCCTAAGACTATAACCAACAGAAATGTATATTGACATGCTCTGGAAGCCCTGAGCTTCAGAGACTTTCATGACTGTCACCAACTATAGCACTGTTAATAACTAGAATTGGAAACTACCCAAATGCTCAGCAGTAAAATTAATACATCATGGTGCATCCATCTAATGAAACACAACAAGACAGTGAAGTTGAGTGAATTGTAAGTTCACCTAACAACATGGATACATTCTATGAACATGGCACTGATACAGAAGCCACAATTCTATTAAATGGTACTATTGCATTATGTAAAAATTCAAAGAAAGCAAAACTGATTCAAGTATAGTAACTATCCTTTTCTCTAAGGTATGGACTGAGGGACCACAGGTTGGGGTCATAGAGTTCACCAAGCTCTAAGCTTAAGATTTGGGCATTTTCTTGATATACAGTTTGATGGTATTATTTACAAAAGAAAATCACAAATGCTCAAAAAGATGCTTGGGTAAATTTAAATATAAACATTTTAAATGATTTAACAATTGGGTTTTTTAACATAAAAATTGAGGTCAGACCAGCATATGTAAGTTTCATTTTTTAATTTATCAAAGCATTGTGTATTTGCTTTCAAAGGACTTAATAGCTATAATAGTGTGCAGTTGTATAAATCAAAAGTAACTAAACACATTCTTGCTTTCTAGGTAGTTTACTGTGTGTGCATTTTCAATAGAATAAATAATGCTACAACAACCACCCTTAAATATCATTGATTTCTTCAGGATTAAATCTAAGTAGTACGATAACTGAGTCAAAAATGATGATCATTGTAGAGGCTGGAAAAACCAGGAAGCACAGGTTTGCTGTGGATCTGCACAGACGGGTCAAATGGGAAGAGTTCTTGAGCCCTCAGTGGCTTTTTATGCTTTTTAATGGTCTCTTGTAGAGAGGCAACCAGATACAGGTCAGGCAATGGGGTCAGGGGGCCGGAAGGCTGGCAGGCCTCCCATCCCCCAGCAAATCTTCACTTTTCGGGCTCTCTGGCAGAGTCCTCTGGTCTCTCTGCTGCACCCCAAAGGGTAGGTCTTCTGCTTCTCCACTGTTTCTGCTGCTTCCGTTGCTGCTGCTGCTCTACTGCTGCCACTGCTTCCTCTGCTTATAAGCCCGGTCTCTGGCCCAGGTGTGCCCACTCACACATGCCCACACCCCACTCCAGGTGCCAGCCATCAGGCATGCATGTAGGCCTGCAAAGGTCCATCATTGGGGCGTGGATGGAAAAACTTGACAGTTCTCACCCTACAATCATAGTCGGGATTTTCGATAAATTTACCAAATAATTTCAAAAATATTGTAATTGATTTATACTTATGTCAACGAAACAATAGACTTTAATAGTGTTTGCCAAATGAAAAAATAATACATGTTTTTGAATTAAGTATTTTTTATTTTCCAGTGGTTTAGTTTTTTAATTTGTGTGATGACTATTTGTATTGTTTCCTATAGCTATTTTTGATTCTTGATCAATTTCCAAATTAGTTGGAGTACCTCTGCTTGTTTGCTTACCTTTTCTTCTTTTCAAGATTCAATAGCATTTTTTACTAATTGCAATAGTACCTTATTTATTGCAAATATATTTTCAGGTTACTTTATTGCCATATCATTATATGTATTTTAATCAGTAGAGGAATTTGAAATGTGTATGTTAGAAGCTTACTGATTTTTTTCTTTAAAGTGTCTTGAATTTATTTGGCAACATGTGTAACTACTTTAATCATTACAGTAATTTCCCAATTACATGTCACATGATGTAAGTTATTATTGACACATAGTTGTCACAAAGTGGTATTTTCTTAAATGAAAGAGTTAAATATTTTAAAATAATAAATTAAAAGCCTCATCAGAATTTTATGCAGGAGGGCCTCCCTGGTGGTGCAGCGGTTAAGCGCTGCTCTGTGGAGCTTTCGGCAGCGGTGGCACGAGTTAGACGCAGGGCCGGGGAGATTCCCCACATGGCACAGCAGACCTCTCCTGCCTCGCCCACTGCTCCCCTCAGCAGTGTACTTCAGTAGATCTGCCTGTGCTGTTCCCCACTCTGTCTCTGGTGAACCCTCTCGCCACCCCATGCCTCTGGTCTATACCCCGCTTGTATGCATAAATAAAAAAAAAATTATGCAGGAGCAAATATAACTCCAATCAGTATTAAAATTGAAGTTGAGTGGACATTCTATAATAATACATTTTAATAATTATAAAATCATATATAAAGTTTTGTAGAAACTTTAGCATTTGGTGGTCTGCAAGCATATCATGATTGAATTCACTATGTACTTTTCTTCACTTTGTTTCTTGGTTCTCAGGTATTTCTTCCCGTAGATTACTAAAATAGCTGCCAGAAACTCCATGCTTATATTCCCAAAGCTGGGTATCCTCAATAAAAGAGTGACTGTCTTTGTAAATAGTTCTATCCAAAGACTTGGAGATGACTTGATTCTTCCTTCGGTTACTTTCCTCCATCTGAATGAAACAATCCCTGTGAATACAGGGATGCAGACTCACACTGCCCAAGTCTGGGAATCAGGAACTGGAATGTAAAATTTAGTCAGATACAGAAATGAGTTAAGCAATGTTGATTTCCTAGTAGGAACTCAAAATGCTGTTACATGAAGAACAGATAGATGGGGCCTAAACATAAAGAGATGTTCCTAACAAATAGATATTATATTCTTTTTTAAAATACTAATCCAAGATTCATCTGTTCTCTACTTTTACAATTGCTTGTTAGATAGTTCAGAGGGCAGGAATTATATTTACTGGTTAACTATCATCATTAGATTTGGTCGATCATTCTCACCACCCTAGATCTTTATGGGTCATATCCCCCAAATTAGGGTCATATGCAAATTTAACATCATCAACATTGGATTAATGTTTTCATGAAACTCATTCAGAATACATTGAGGGATAAGAATGAATTCTTACAAACTAGAGAAATTTCTCCAGGTTGTTGCAGCTTCTTTCATCAGGAGCCTCAAAATGAGGATTTAGCACCAATTGTAAATCCTTTTAATTATCATTATCAAAGCAAGTATCTCCATCATGTCTTATAAGAAAATCATGGTAGATGTTAAATAACTACTTAACTCCAGATATGCTGTATTTATTAACTTCCTGTCAGTCTACATTCATTACCAAAAAAATACAAGCTATTTGTGTTTATTTTGGTGCAAGCATTTGGTGACTGGATATAATTCTATACTTCTCTAAGTACTCATACATCTTGTTTTTTGACATTTTCAGAGTCAATAACAAGCTCTCTGAACCACCATTTAATGTCACTTTCTGTGTGTTCTAGAAAGCATCTTCTTGTATAAAATTCTTTAAAGATTACCTATCTTCCACAATCAAATTTATAAGTTCTTTCAGGATCTTGGAATACAACTCATCTGTATCTGAACTCATTTAGATAGGCTTTTAGAAATAATTTATTCATTTAATATATACTTAATTGGGCTTCAATTATTGCTCTACATTTTCTAGTCTGAAGATCATTTTCTTGACAAATAACACTGAACAAAATTAGTATTTGACTGTGTTCTACCGCTTGCACTTCATCCAGCACCAGTTCCTGGTTCTCGTTTCTGTTCTGAATATTATAAAATTGTCAATTGCTACATTTAGCACTATTCTCCAGTTTAATTCTTTTAAAGCTTTTGTTTTCCTGTTACCAGTTTTACAATCCAGTCAACGATTTCTCTCATTCCTGAAGCTTCTGATTCTTAAGGACCTTTCCAAATTGTCTGTGAGATTTAACTCTTGCAGTAGTATCCATATCTGAAACAATGAGTTATGTTTTATTTTTGTATGATTCATAAAATCTGAATTAAATATCCCCTAGATTTTCTTACTTGAATTATCATAACCTTAAGGTAACAAGTTTATTTCATAATGCAGACTACAGGGAATAATATTAGCATAAAGTTTCAAATTCTTGGGTCCATATTAACTCTATATTTGTAGGAACATGTCATTGAATAACTCAGGGTTTCATTTTTTCTCATATGTTAGATAGGAATTGAAATTAAGTCACATAGATAATATGGTACTAAAAAGAAAATATGCTGTGAACAGTGGACTAAGGCATACATTAAACATGAAAAATGGAATGAGAGGTGGAGAAAGAATCTCAAAGTCACATTTCCAACTAGTTTTGCTTTGTCTAGAATAGAAGTTAGCTTGTCATTTCCTCTGTAGTCTAAAAGCTATTGTTGTTGGCAAGTAAATGATTCATTATAAGTGATGTTTTTATTAAGTTTTAAGTATATCTATTCTCATTACCAGCATAACACACACCTATGTTGAAGATAAATGTAGCCATTTCAGAAATATGACACACAGAAACATAAAATTCTCTATAATCTCACTCCCAGAGAGAAGCGTTGTTAATTACCTCTAACAATTGTCTTGTATATTTTGATTTGTCGTTGTATATTTTTCTCTATGTGTTCACTTTTGTTAAAATACCAGTTGTAGAATTCAAGTTACTGACTTGATTAGAAGTGAATGAGACCGAATTTAGCAATATGCTTATTTGCTTTACTTAATATGTCTTGGATATCTTTCCATATCATTACTTGTTGATGAGTTCATTCTTTTTAACAGGATTTATTGCTGTTAATGGAATGAAACAGTGTGTAACCAATATCTGGAAAGCTGAAGCATTTCTCTCCACTGGCTCCTGCCCCCTGCCAATTTAGTAGAGTATTTTAATGGTGTGTTCCCAAACAAAATAATTTCTGGTTGTCTCTTTTTTATTCTGATCTTCTCTTTTAGTGTAATGACATGTGAGTTCTAATACAAACTACTTTACAGCTGCTATCCAGCAAGTTTTTATATTTCAAAGTAATACTTAACCATTAACTTTTGAGACTAACTTAGGCTCCTAAAACATCCAATATTGTGTCATGGAATGGTAGGAAAAGCTGCAAAAAGAAAGGTTGCTCAATTCATATGAAAAAAAAGAGCTATGTAATAGAAATGACTGAGATAATTTATCCCCACCCATATTGAAATAATCTCCTTCACCACTGAAATTCACCAATTCAAAGTCATAAAGATTTTTAGTCTTTGCTTTGTCTGAGCACTGCTCTCTCCCCTCCTACAATAAGTTGATTTTTTTTTTTTTTCACTTTCCACAAGTCATGTAACTTCAAAACTTAAAGCTATTGGTCTGAGAAGCTCTGTTCGGCCTCAAAGGTCACAGATCCTTGTATCCTGTCCAAGCATGTACAGATCAGCTTCTTTGTAGGATTCCTTTGCTTTGATCTTTGGTGGATTATTGGAGAGATCAGGATTTCCATGGAAGCAGATTTGAAAGCATTTTGCTGAGAGAGGACATTTGAGCAAAGTCTTCCTTAAAACTTACTAGCTCTAGGGCCTCCACGGTGGCGCAGCAGTTGAGCACTGCGCTGTGGAGCTGTCGGCAGCGGCTACGCGAGTTCGACGCCAGGCCGGAGAGAATCCCACATGGTGCGGCAGACCTCTCCTGCCTCGCCCACTGCTCCCCTCAGCAGTGTACTTCTGATATGCCTGTTCTGCTCCCCACTCTGTCTCTGGTGAACCCTCTCGCCACCCCACGCCTGTGGCCTGTACCCCAGCTTGTATGTATAAATAAAATAAAATCTTTAAAAAAACTTACTAGCTCTAGAAGGTCCTATCCACTCTTGATAAAGTATTACAGTGTATTATTTGCTTCAGTAAATATTACATAAATTATAATTCAATAATAGCAATAATGAAAGTGATTTTCATATATTTAAGAGAGTAAATATGGTATTGTTCATCATGTCTTAATGTTCATTGTTAGAGAAGCAGTTTCATTCCTGAGTGGAATAACTAGCTCTTAGAGTTCTCTATTAAATCACATCAACAACTAAGTGTCCTATATGCATAGACATTGCTCGTTCTTTTATACTAGAGATAGTTTTAGTTCTTCTAGAGTATACATCTGCTTAGTTCAGTCAAAAAAATGTAATTGGTTTATTTTTTACTTAAATTGCATTTTTTTCTTTTGTAACTCAAGTTGGTAAGTTTTATATTAAATTTCTGGTGGTTTTTTGATTTATTTATGGTTGAGCTTGCTGCTTCGTATATGATGTTAGTTTGGAAAACACAATAAAAAGTTCTTTTCATTCAATTTTCATTATTTTATACTAAGCACCCCCCTGTGGATTTACATCTTGTACTTCAGAATAGATTATTTGAATGACAATCATGACAAAAATCTTGTTTCATTTACAGTTGTCTTTAAATCACTGATATTTCTGCCTATGAATTTGCTCCATTCATAGGAAAGGATGGCATGCTTTATACGCTGATTGTAGTAAAAGTGGAAAATACTTAATGAAGGTAGTGGATCAGTCTCTCCAAAGACTTCTGTTCAGTTGTGGTATTTAATACTGACCTGATTATAACTGAGCAAATATTCACAAGGAGACAAAGTGGACTTCATAAATTTAATCAGCAGGCAGGTGATGATTAATTCCTTGACACCTTTCTCTCCTAAATGGTCCTGAATTGACTCAAGGGCATTATAGAGAAGCAAAGCAGTCCATTGAAATTCCCGTATTTTATAAAAGGTATGGAGGAAAAATTCTCTAACCATTAGAGTTGAAATCATGATTTTGGTCTCAGGAAGAGGAGGATAAATAATAAGATGTCACTTATTATTAGTAAGCATTATGCTTATTGATTTGAGGACTAAATTATAATATTATCCTATTATCCATAATATTTAATATGGGGATATTTTTCTTTTTAACTCTTTTCATATTTATGGAGGAATCTAAATTCAATTGTGTTACTTAATGAATGGGATATTCCTAATATGGAATAATTTCAGTGCGTCTACATCCCCCACTTCTCTTCCATGGGCATAGGATTGTACTTTATAATACATCTTAGCCTAATGCTTGAACAGAGGCATCAAGGGCTAAGTGTGTGAACCTGTGTCATGGCAATAACTGGAAATGCTTGAAGAAAAGTGTGATGCAATAGAACTTTGAGAAAAGTGATTCCAAGAAGATCCTTTTTTTTTTTTTGGGGGGGGGCAGGGAATTGATTGTCAGGGAAAAAGATGGTCCTCAAATTGCTGAACTAGAGAGTATAGTACTTGGAGTCAATTTAGGAGAAAAATTACAAGTGGGTTAGATTTGTTGAGTCTATAGTAACTTCCTAAAATCAAACACATGTGAATAACAGGTAATGCATAAAGTGTAGATTACTCCCATGGTTAAATGGGAAATTCCATTCCTTCAGGTAGCTTACTTCTTATTTTTGGAACCTTATAATTATACCCTAGACAGAGGAAATTTGGACAAATTAAACATTTGTTTGCAGGGAGGACAAAAGTATTCTATAAAGAAAATTTTAGATATTGACTCACAATTAAAAAAAAAACTGTAATCCCCCTTAGAGATAATCTAGCCCACAAAGCACACTGAATTAATGACATATCTGAGACCTAAGCAGGTTTAGAAGCATTTAATGCAGCACAATGTGAGAGGGAGAGGGGAGAAAGAAGCTGGTCTCATCTTCTTGCTTCTGGCAGTCACACTAGAGAATGTCGCACACTGCTAAGTCATCTTCCAACCAGATCCTGCCTTCTCTTCTTACTTAGAGCAGCTGTTGTCACCCTTCTCACATCCTCTTTGCCTGACAAGACATCTGTCCTCCAACTCCTGTGATGATCGATGCTAAATGGCACCCAGATGCATGTTTCTCTGGAGAATCCCGGTGTGATGTGAGTCACTTTGTATAAGACACCCAAGTTGAAGTTTTCCATGTCCCCACCACTATGGAACAAATAGTCAATATATAACTGGTAATGCCTGGCACCTGCTTGACAATGGAATATCTGCCTTATCCTTCATGCTCCAGAGCTCAAGATAAGGCTAGAATTTATTACATACTATAGTCTTGCTTGGCACCTCTCACTCCAGGTAGTTTTGTTGTTTGTTTGTTTGTTTGTTTTCCCTAAAAGCACTCCTTCCATAAACTACCTGCACAAGACTCTCCATTCCAAGCTCTACTTCTCTGGGACCCAGTCAGAGAAAGTAACCAATCCTGAATTCAGAACATCAATTTTGATGGTTCAGTCTAAAACAGAGCTGTTGGGTGACTTGCCTACACTTCTTCGTTTGTAGACCATGGATTCTCCAGAGGCAGAATAGCTAGTTTCAACTGAGAATTGGGTTCTGCTGTCAGACAGCTGGTTTTAAATCCCAATATGGGAAAACTTACACTATTTTCTGTGATTTTAAAATAATCTATGTCCTCACAGAATTTGAGTGGAAATAACAGAGGAACATCACTGGTCAGCCATAGTGGCTTTGAGTAAATAATCACCAAGCATTGCAAGTAACTTTCCTATCCAGATAATATCAATAGCAATATGACTGTATTAAATTTATATAAAAATGTGAATTGATGATCTTATTTTCAAACTATTATACTATATGAGGCAGGGGGATTTAACAAAGAGGAGACAACAGAAAACAATCTTTTTTTTTTTTTTAATCACCCCCACAATATATTTTTCTTAATCTTTAAGGGGTGTTTGGTGGATATTTGCAAGTTTGCTTAAGAATAAGTTTCCCCAAAGCAGCTCAATTAGAATGAACCCTTTTCTGATGCTGGTTGACTGATTTTGTGAATGCTAGTCTTTGTCATTTTGCTTATTTAATTTTCCCAATTTACTTAGTAAGATTTTTCTATACACATATAATGGATATTTTTGTATTTACTTTTGAAGATGAGAAAGCAAAAGAATTGGCAATAATTGACCAAATATATTAACCTCGAGTTTGTACGTTGTTGCTACCATGGTGATTTTTTGCTTCAAGAATAATTTTCCAGCTTGAGTAAAGATGAACAGATATAGAATAAAGAAAGGAAAGAGAAAAGCAAGAAAGGTGGGAGAGAGGGAGGGAAGGAGAGACAGAGAGAAGAAAGGGGGGGAAGGAAAAGAAGGGAGGAAAAATGAATTAAAAGGGAAAATCACTGTCAATAAACATGATAGAAACATTCATCCTGTCAGAGCATTCAATCAGACATATCTAGAAAATATATCTTCTAATCAGCTCTGTTGGTGATTTATTTTCAGTCATCCCTGGACCCTTCCTACATGGTACCTGGTGCCTGATCAATTATTAGTTTGAACATGGAGTGCTGCTTTTTAGAATGCTATCAACCCCCTTGAAGTAAATTGTATCCTGTGGCTAAAATTTGACATGGTTCAGGAAACACATACATCGCATATTCTTCAGACCCTCAGAGGCATTTACATCCTCAGTGTTTGAGCCAAACTTTTCAGGGCTTGAATTCTTTGAAAACTTCAAATGCTCTGTAGTGTTATCAGACCAGTGGTGAAGCTGATCTCAAAGTCCACTATTAAAACTTCCCTCAAGGACATTTTCATTAGAACTTTGTACATGGGCAGTTCAAAAGATCCAGCTATTGATTTTTGTTCAGAAGTCCTGTCTCCACTTTCATATTACGCAACTTTTTGACAGACTTTCAAAAACCACAAACTGTGGACTGCCTGCTATTCCAGCCAGGATTTTATGCTGCTCATTTGATTTCCTCAGGCCACATCCTTCTTGTGTCCTTGTCAACATTGCAAGAAGAGCCGTCTTAGAAGATTTGCTAAAAAGCAAAAGCAATTTCACAGCAATGGGGAAAAAAATCTGACCTTTCAGTACACCAAAAAAAAAAAAAAATTGCACTTAAGTAAATAACCTTTTTAGCTGTAAAATTCTTTTGCAGCTTCATTTATCGGACACATAGATAATCAGAGTGTTTATCTCTTTTTCGCCATTTAAAATTTCATAAATGGAGTCAGGAACCAATGTGTGTAAATTGCAGCAAAGAGCCTCTAGCATATGTGCTCAGCACATATTTAGTGGAATTATCTATTGGAGAGTAGGTGGCAGAAGCAGCTGAGGAATTAATTATTGGGATAGATATTTTATATCTATCTGCCAGTGCAATGTGAAATAAGACTTGCCTCTGTATTACTTCTATCACTTTGCATGGCCTTTCAAAAGAGTGAGTTTCTAAAAAGACAGGGAATCGAAGCATGTGATTGGTCCCGGTCCACCGTGTGACCAGTTCATTCTGAATACCATGTTGTTGGCACATGTAGGGTTCAATTGCAAAATAGTTAAGTGGAAGCAGGGGAATGGTGGTTTACATTGATTTCAAACTTACACATGCCATACAAATAGAAGTTTGTAAATTTTTTTTTTAAAAGATTCATTTCTTATTTATACATACAAGCTGGGGTACAGGCCAGAGGCGTGGGGCGGCGAGAGGGTTCACCAGAGACGGAGCGGGTAGCAGAACAGGCAGATCAGAAATACACTGCTGAGGGGAGCAGCGGGCGAGGCAGGAGAGGTCTGCCGTGCCATGTGGGATTCTCCCCGGTCGGGCGTCGAACTCACGTCGCCGCTGCCGACAGCTCCACAGCGCAGCGCTTAACCGCTGCGCCACCAGGGAGGCCCTAATTAGATGATTTATCTTTATCTTTCCTGATCCCACTCCCCCCCCCCCAAACTCAATATACACTCTTCCTTACAATGACAACCAGACAGTGAAACATGGTCTCTTTTGGGTTTTCTTGTCAACTTTTTCAAGGAAGTATTGGGAGTACAGTAGGTTTACTTCTCACAAAGCTTTGTATCCAAGGCCAATTTTAAAATGTCAGACTGTGAAGAGTTCCATGCTGCCACGATTCAGGATGCAAGTGGACACTGGTGAACACTCAGATGTGTCTCCTTTAGATCAAATGTAGAAAACGTACTGTTCCCATAAAAAGCTGTTAGCAAGTTCATGAACCTGTCAGTACAGGGCCACAGCTTCCTATTGTGGGAAAATATGAAAGCATACGATACTTGGTTTTCCTGATGTTTCTCTCATATTTGATCCTTTTGAATTCATTTTCATACTCCCCCTGCTGGACTTAATCGGGCCTAAGCAAATGCGTTTAGGTGATTGCAGCCTGTTGACCTGTGAATGACACATTCCTATCAAGCGCCCAGGAGTTCTGTTCCTTTATGCCTTATTGAGTGGAAATCAGTCATTGGAGGCCAACAATCATCTTACCCTTTCAGTATGATGTGTTGAAATGTATAAAAGAAGAGCTAAATTCAGTAACTGAATTAAGCAGTTTCAGTTCTGATAGGATGTTAGAAACAAATGATGTGGTCCTACAAAATATTACAATGGTCAGATTCAAAAATTTGGGGAAAATGAGTTGTGCTTGACTTTTGGAGAACAAAAGTTTACAAAGAGCAGGCACTATTTAACATGTCTGTCTCTATGGCTACCCCAAAATAAATGCATACATATATACATACATACATACATACATAAAATGTTCAAATAAACATAAAAATTGATTCCTTTTATTTTGGACTTTTTATTGAATGGCATCTGTGACTCAGACTCTGAACTATGCTCTTTACAAATAAATTATTGCAAATCCAACTATCCAACTAAATTATTGCAAAATTTTTTTCCCAGTCAGTAGGCTGGGTTCTTGGTGATATAAGTTGAAATTTGAAAGACTTCATTGATGACATAGGTTTTTGACATCTCTTGCTCAAGATCAAAAATTGAATTATGAATAAGTGAATTGTAAATTACAGGGAATTCTTTTTCTACTGTCACATTTCAGTCAGTTTTAAGACCTTACAGATTCCTAACAAGACAACAAGAGCGTTAGGGGAGAGAGTTATCTGCTTGTCACTGCCACTTTCATTCCTTATTTGAGACACTGCCGTCGGAAATCTTCTGTCTTATCCTCATGAATCTGTCACACCATGTGACATTTACACCCTCATAAAATTCCTGGTGAGTTTTAGCTTATTTCCTGTGCTTCCCGGATATTTTGGCATGTCCTCATTCAGCTTCAATGGCTGTGATAAATGCCCAAACTCCACAGGTCCTCCATATCAACTGGTAAGAAAGACAAAATATTATAAAACAAAGAGAGTGCAGTTCATCTGGGTTGTTCTATTTAAAATTTTACAAATACAGAGTGATAGAGAACTCCATACTTACAGAGGAAGGAGGAATTTATCTTTTTAATTTAATTTTATTATTATTCATATCTTTCCATTATTGTGTATTCCCCGTAAGTTACCCACCACCAATTCACCCATGAACCATCACCATAGTCCCTTATGTTCTTTTCTCCCCCTTTTTGAGCTCTTATCCTCCCCCTCCCTTGCTGAATGTCACTTTCTTATTTGGCTCCCCTATATTCCTGTTATAAGTGAAACCACTTGATATTTTTCTCTTTCTTTCTGGCTTATTTCGCTGAGCATGATCCCTTCTAACTCCATCCATGTTGCTGTGAATTTCATATGTTTATCTTTTTTGATTTCTGAATAGTATTCCATTGTGTGTATGTACCACATCTTTTTGATCCAGTCATCTATTTTTGGGCATCTGGGTTGTTTCTGTATTTTAGTTATTGTAAACAATGCTGCAGTAAAAATTCAGGTGCATGTATCTTTTTGGATTAATGTTTTTGTGTCCTTTGGGTAGATTCCCAGAAGTGGTATTACTGGTCGTATGGAAGCTCCATTTTTAGCAGTTTGAGGAACTGCCATAGAGCTTTCCACAGTGGTTGGACCAGTTTGCATTCCCACCAGCAGTGTAGGAGAGTTCCTTTTTCTCCACATCCTCGCCAACATTTGTTGTTCCCTGTTTTTAATGTGTGCCATTCTTGCTGGTGTAAGGTGGTATCTCATTGTTGTTTTTATTTGCATTTCCCTGGTTATGAGGGATGTCGAACATTTTTTCATATGTCTGTTGACCATTTGGATTTCTTCTTCGGAGAAGTGTCTTTTCAGTTCTTCTGCCCATTTTTTGACTGGATTTTTTGCTTTGTTTTTGTTGAGTACTGTGAGTTCTTTATAGATTTTTGTGATCAGTACCTTGTCTATTGCATGGAGTGCAAATTTTTTTTCCCAGTCAGTAGGCTGTTTCTTTGTTTGATTAATGTGTCTTTTGCTGTACAGAAGCTTTTTAGTTTTATGTAATCCCATCTATTTATCTTTGGAAGGAGAAATTTACTAAGAGGGAAAGCATAGACTTCATACTCCATGCATTTAAATGGAAGTCCATATTAGCTACTTCCACTTCTCCTGAAGACAAACTCAATATGCATTGCCTCACATAATATTTAAGATGCCCCCATGGAATTTACATTTATTCAAGTAGTAATCTCAAACCTCTTCAGAGTGCTGAAAAACAAACAAACCCATCCTGGCCACCCTATTAAAAGAGCAATACTTTCACTTTCTGTGTCTTTTTGTTGTTGTACATGATTCAATGATTTTAAAAACTTTTTTAAAAGATTTATTTATTTATGCATACAAGCTGGGGTGTAGGCCAGAGGTGTGGGGTGGTGAGAGGATTCACCAAAGACAGAGTGGGGAACAGAACAGACAGATTGATGGAAGCACACTGCTGCGGGGAGCAGTGGGCGAGGCAGGAGAGGTCTGCTGCGCCATGTGGGGATCTCCCTGGCTGGGTATCTAACGTGTGCTTCGGTGGCTGCTGATCACTTCATCATGCTTTGCTTAACCCATTGGCCACCAGGGAGGCCTGATATTTTTAATTGTTGATGTAAACAGTTTTGGAATAAAATTGATTTTGTTGATTTTCTCTTGTTCTTTAAGTTTATTTTAGAGGGGTGTTATGCTGTTTATTTTTCCCAGGTTAATGAGATATAATTTATATAAAAGTGTATTAGTTTAAGGTATACAACATAATGGTTTGATACATGCATGCAGACAAATTTGTGATTTTTTTTTATTTTAAAAAATACAGTTTTCTTTCTTCGTTCATGTGCTATTGGATGCTTAGTTTGTTTCCATGTCTTGGACTATCATAAATAATATTTCTATGAATATGGGTGATATTGAAGCAGTATCTCTTCAAGATAGTGATTTCATTTCCTCCAGAAATTGAATTGCTGGATGATATGGCAGTTCTATTTTTAACTTTTTGAGGTACACCCATACTGCTTTCCATAGTGGTTCTGCCAGTTTATATTCCCCACAAACAGTACACAGGGGTTCCTTTTCCCCATATTCTCACCAGTACTTATTTTTCCTATCATGTTACTAAGTATTTTTAACATGTTACTAAGTATCATGTTACTAAGTATTTTCAACAGGTGCGAGGTGATGGTCTCATTGTGGTTTTTGACTTGCATTTCCCTGATAACTAGTGAGCACCTTTTCATGGACCTGTTAGCTGTGTGTATGTCACCCTTGGAAAATATCTTACTCAATTTCTTGTACATTTTTTTTTTAATTCAACCCAACTAATGTAGGTGTCCTGAGTATTTGGAAAACACTAGACATATATTTGGCACTGAATAAATATTTGTTGAATCTGTTTTAATCCTATTTGTTGGGACGAGAACAGTTGAAAAATCATTATGCACATGTCTAGATTCTCATATTTCATCCATTTTGAAAAGGTCAATATCTTTGAAAAAAGAATGGTAATATTATGGTTTTACATTGAACACTGGCCTTTGAACCAATAACGGTAATATTAAAGATTTAATGAATGCTTACAGCAATTGTGTGAAACATTTCTAAGACATTATTTTAACACTCATAAAAACATTTTTTCTAATCAGAGAAGGAGGCAGAATCTTAGAAAGATTAATTGATTTGCTTAAAATTGCTTGACTAACATGTGGAATTGAGTCAGTGTTCAAATCAAGATCTGTCCCCACTTATTCTCTGTGTTGCCTCTCTATGATGACCCTTCAGATTTCCCTTTCAATTTAGAATATTTAAAATCACATTTATCTCACCTTTGCCACTCACAATCAGTCACAGAGTTCTATACATTCTGTTTTAGAAATAGATAACAATTCCAGTCTGCTTTTTTTTACCCTTATTGTGGCCCTCTTATCAGTAAAGTCCTCCTTAAGGCTCGTCTCATTTTCCTCACATAAAATTGTCCTATCTCCCTCTTCAGTGTTTCTTTTTCCTTTAATGGTATTTCCAAACTTGCATTTCTTCAAAATGTTGCCCAAAAATATCTTGTTAACCTTATTTCTTTCAACATCATATCATAAAGCCAGGAGACTCATCACAGGGAGCTTTTCACAATTTGTCCACTGTCTTCATGAATTGTGCATCCTGTGCCATGTTCCTCATATGAATTGTCTCTCTGCCTTTAATACCCTTGCATATTTCTACTTTGAAATCCTCTTCCATGAAGAACATGGAAGCCTCATGTTCAAATATGAGGCTCTCACTGATTTTTCCAAGGCAATATTATTCTTATCCTTATAGTGTACAGTGCATAGCAACTCCAGTATGTATCACTCAAATGTCCATGCATATTTCCTGTTTGGATAGTTGTGTTTTATTCATCTGGTGTTTCCACTGAATATCATAGCCTTAGCCACCCTATTCATGCTTTTAAATGTTTTAAGAATGAACTACTGAGGCTTATTATATACTCAAATATTTTTTTAGCTTCAAAACCTCTAATGAAAAAGAAATATATTAGTAGCAAAAACTCTATCAAGAAAAATTATGTATTCAAATATCACTTAAAAATGTAAAAGCAGGTCAAACATACTAAGATGGATGAATGCCCCTACTCATTTGGACTGCCTTACCTTAGGTGACTACAGATGACCCTAGGGTTCTGTACCGTACCGCTCGTGTAAAAACCTCAGACACAAGATAAAAAGAAACTTGCATGGATTTTAATTTTTGTTATTATTTTGGCACTTTATGCCTGAAAGTAAGTTTGCTTAAAGTAAATATCCCTATTCTCTCTAAAATGTATCCATGTGGGGGCCTCCCTGGTGGCGCAGCGGTTGAGCTCTGAGCTGTGGGGCTGTCTGCAGCGCCAGATGCGAGTTTGTCGCCCAGCCAGGGTGAATCCCACATGGTGCGGCAGACCTCTCCTGCCTCGCCCGCTGCTCCCCTCAGCAGTGTATTTCTGATCTGCCTGTTCTGCTCCCCACTCTGTCTTTGGTGAACCCTCCTGCCGCCCCATACCTCTGGCCTGTACCCCAGCTTGTATGTATAAATAAATAAATTTTTAAAAATAAAATAAAATGTATCCATGTGATGTAATCTTCTTCATTTAAATTCCTTTAAAATATTTTTTTTTCATTACTGACTATATTTTCTACTCCTATACCTGGTGCATAGTTACCATAGATTGCCATGCAACATATCTGAGGAAATATCACAACAATGTTGCAGTGGCTTTTCTAACAGGTTCTGGGTTCCAACCAGGAAAATCAAAACCAACTTGGAAATACTCTATAGAATATAAGAAAACACCTCTGACAAATATAGAAAAACATAATGTCTCTATGATTGCAACTTGCAGTTAAGCATGCAAGGAATATCTATGTGGTGGTTGTGACTTTTTTTTAATTGACTTTCATTTTTAATTAAGTCTTTTATTTAAAAAGAAGGTGTTGGAAATAAAATACTTTAAGAAAGTCATGTTGAAAATGTAGAATCTTTTGTCGCTTACCAAATATTTTATTCTCTTATTAATCCTATTATAAGTTAAAATGTATAATGATTTAGTGACTATCCACTAAGCACCAGGAAGTCACTATTGCATGTATTTGAATTACTATGATGAACAATAATGACATCTTTCCTATCCTCATAATGCTTAGAGTCTTTTATAGTAGACTGTTGTAAATCATTTACTAAACAAACATTTAAGAATATTAGAGAGAAATACAGTGTATGGTGAATAATTGTGGGAGATGCCTAAAGTAGACAGACCTTCTAAGAAGTGATTTTTTTTTTTTATGTTGAAGCTTAGAGAAAAATTGCAAGTTAGACTAATTAAGGAAGGGGCTGAGAATGTTCCAGGAAGAGGGAAGATCGGATGATATTATGGCTGACATGGATTTGTAACTAAATTTATGCAGAATTTCATAGGCTAGAAATATAAGTCATCTTGAATAAAGAGTTACAACTTGTTTACTGGACTATTTTCTTTTTAATAGTAAAAAGTTGTAAGTTGTCTAGACATCCAACAGTATGAAATAGACTAGAAAACATGAGTATAACTTCTTGATAGTTAGAACCTTTTAAATGTTAAAAGAATTTCAATGAGTATTTCAAAGAATTTCAATAAAATAATTTCAATGAAGAAGTTCAAGTGCAGTACACTTATTACAAGGTATTATGTGGAAATGTAGGGTAACAGTTCCTCAAGATTGTAAGTACGCAAAATGGATATAAAAAAAAACACTTTAAAATATACTTAAATCATCTTTGTGTTTGTATTTAAAATGTGAATTCCTGTGCCAACAATTTTATTTTCCAGTCTTCCATAATGTGGTGATACAGCTTTTAAAAAATAGCAAAAAAGGAATATAAAACATTAGAAAAAGAAACTTCTACTTGAAAACTCAACCACAATCAAGTATGATAAATCTCACTTTGAAATGGATAGTACAATATTTCTAAAAATGGCAAAAATAATTTGCTATATTTTTGTTAGCATGACCAAGGGGTACCCAGGAACTTCAAAGTATCCAGGGATGCATGCTCTAAAGGGACCTGGCTGTTGGTGCAGATAAAGGCAAAGGAAGCAGACTCACTAAAGAAAGATCTTTAAGTGAACTAGTGTGCATAGAGAGAGAAGAGCAGAACACTCCAAATAATTGTTCATCACTAAAACTCCCAGACTTAACCCATCCCCTCATGAGCAAATGCCTAGTCAAACAAGGTCAGAAGTGTAGCCACTGATGCCCAAAAGCTTGCCAAATGTCTAAGACACCTTCTGATGAGAAGCAGAAAGAAAGGGTAAGACAATTCTGGAACAAAAGGAGCAAAGTAAAAGTACAAATCAAGATAATAACCACCATTTTCTCTTCCAAGGATAGCCTTATCATAGGTCTCTCAACCATGTGTCTCTTTTAAGTGTCTCTACATGTCTTTCTTCCATGACTCTCCTTCCAAGCACCGCCTCCCTAGTTTCTGGAAGCAAGTCAAAGCTGGAGAAATAAGAAACCCCTGAACCAGTTACCTAACTTGCTATAAACTGCAGTTGGCCACTCGGCTCTGCATTACTGCTCAGGAAGTCCAGTTCATGGCACACTGGGACCTACAAGTGGACCAAGACTGCATGTGAGCAGGGGAGGCGAAAACAGCACCTCCACTTTTGGATGTATGTGTATTATTCTTTTTAATGAAGTCTATTGGCATCATTTATTCTATTTTATTGATTTCATAAAACATCTCACTGAATGGTAAAGCTGGAATATGCGTTCCTTCATGTTAGTTTTAACCTATTTCCTCTCTTTGCAGATTAAGAAAATGTGAAGGGTGATATGCACATGGCTTAATAGAACACTGTGACTGTATTTTACAGTACCTATGAGCCTGACACATTAAATGAAAGGGTAGCAAATCTGCAAACACTTTCTCCTGTCTCTTCTGAGATCCCAATCTATATCAAAGGGAAGATGTAATTTTACTTCCTAATTCTCATTTCCCTGGCTGGTTTCTCCTCTATTTCCATCTTGGTTATAAAAATGCACCAAAATCTTTAGAAAGCAAACCACACATTTCCTATTTGTCTAACTATCATTTCTCCTACCACAGGACAAACTGACAATTTCCACAGTGTCACAGATTCCTCGCTGCCACAATAACAAATGGCTCTAAAAATGCCATACGAGTCTTCTTCCTGCTCCCCTTGTTGGGAACAAAACTGATACAGAAGGTTTGGGCTGTGATTCAAGAAAGTAGATAAACAAACTGACTAACAGTTGGGAGTAGGATTACAGAAAATGTTCTCTTGAGATTTCCATTGTTGGAAGAATGGATAGGCTGCTCACAATAAAGGGAATAAAGTGATACATGTGCTCTCAGAAAGACAGACATTAAACATGTTGCCAGCAAATAGGGCAAAAGACAAAATTGGGTTCAGTGGGAAAGGACAGTTGTTTTTCATTCCCCTTGAAGAGTATTGGCTCAGCTTGTATTTCTTTTTTTTTTTTATTCTCCCCTTTTTCAAGTGATATGTTAATTTGTTCTACATAATAATAATTTATTCATGGCTTTCCCTAGACATCTAGTTGTTTGTGGAGTCACATATTGCTCAAGCACAACTTTTCCCTACCTTTGGCCCATTTAGTAGTAGGTTAAATGAAGTGGGGAGTGATTATTTACTGGTGAAAATGATGAATATGTGAGCCAAAAAAGATAATTTGGGCTCAATGAATGTTTTTTCCACCAGATCTCTTAGAGGATAGGATAATTGTGGACATGTTATTCCCCAATTTGTTTGAATATTGACTACAAATTAGTCAATTCAATGAGATAGTCAAATATAGAAAATGAATGAGATCAGATATTTGAATTCTACTGTAAATATCAACATCAACAACCGGTAGATAGACATGTAAAATGTGCTTTGCAAATGATGACGTTCTGGCTCAATGAAGGCCCTTATTTTGCATTCCATAAAATGATATTGGATTAGATTATCTGCAAAGTCTTTTCCACTTCTAAATTTTATTCAAACATATTTTGACTACTTGGAGGATAAGAAAATGATATGAACAGGGCCTCCCTGGTGGTGCAGGTTTAAAACACAGTGCTATTAAGCTAAAGCCAGCCCCTAAGACATGAATTAAATCCCCTACCAGGGAACTAACCCACATGACTCAGCAGACCCCTCCTGTGTTGCTGGCTGCTTCCCTCAGCAGTGCATTTCAGTAGATCCGCCTATTCTGCTGCCCACTCTGTCTCTAGAGAATCCTCTCACTGACCACACCTCTGGTCTACACCACAGTTCTGGTATGCGTAAATAGATAAATATCTTAAAAAAATAAAAGAAAGGGCGCAGCGGTTAAGCACTGAGCTATGGAGCTGTAGGCAGCAGCGATGCCAGTTTGACGCCCAGCCAGGGAGATTCCCACATGGTGCAGCAGACCTCTCCTGCTTCGCCCACTGCTCCCCTCAGCAGTGTGTTTCCATCGATCTGCCTGTTCTGCTCCCCACTCTGTCTCTGGTGAACCCTCTCACCGCCCCATGCCTCTGGCCTGTATCCTAGCTTATATGCATAGATAAATAAATCTTAAAAAAAAAAGAAAAAATAGAAAATGATTTGAACAGCTAAACTGTGTTCCTCACTGAGAATCTGACATCTGCTTCGATGGGTGACCTTACAAGCTGGACCGCACTGCTAAATTTATAATTGATTATATTTCAGACCAAAGTAGTTTATTTTAAATTTAATCTTGGGGTTCGCATATTGTTTTAAATTAACATTTGCACATCTGTACTCCTAATTTTATCTTCTTTGCCCCCAAAGAGCAATTCAGTCAAATATCAGCTAGGTATATAATTTAAAACAATGGGAAAAATACACATTTTATTTTTCACTGAAATGTTCCATAGAGTCAGCAATGTATGTCAAAATTCTTAATAACTGAAACAAAAGTGACTTCAGAGATCAGAATAGCACATTTTTTACAAAAAAAAAAAATTACAAGAAGTTAAGCGATTCTAGAACAATTTTTAGCATGGGTTTCCTTTCTGTAGTTTATGGAAGTCATTTATGGAGTCAGGAGGTTGTAGGGAGGAGACTTACAAGGAGCAAATGATCATCTCATCCTTACTCTAAGAGTGAAAACCAATTTCTTAGAGAGAGAACACATTCACCTAGAATTGGATGAGATCCCTTAATTACATTTTTCTAGATCATAAAAGAGAGAGTAGTGATTTTTCTCATAAAAGGGAAGCACAATCTCTTCTTAGATTAGGGAAGGATAAAACACTTAGACCAGGACAGATACTTCTTCTGCTCTTTAGCTCCATCTCTGCTTTCAACCAAAAACTACCTACATTATTCATTGGTAAGAGATGTCCTGCAGTTGACAGGACCTTGCCTGCCCTCTGATTTCCATACTAAGGTGATAGGAGCCCTTCTTTGGGAACACTGAGAAAGGCTATTTATGCCTTTGGGGGAAACTAACTCCATGTCACTAAAGACCAACTGGAAAATTGCTCCCAAGACTTTTAACTTGGTTTAGCTTTGTAAGATCAACCAACATCTTTGTCCTCCAGGTCTTCTTAGTTTCTGAGATGAAAAGGAAGGTGTCCAGATGTCAGAATGGGGAAATTCCAATAAAATAAAATAGTTGGCAATCTTACCTCTAAGCAGGGAGCCAAATATTTACCCTTTTAACTGGGACACTTTGTGACAGGGCTGAATGGAAAAAATCATTGAGAAATGAATCTTTGTTTTTACACAGATGGCCAGAAAGCCAGCTGGTTGGCAGGAAAGCACATGTCACGATTTAGCAACTTAATGGCTTACAGGTCGTGTGCCCATGTGTCTGTGTGACTCTTCTTTCAATCATGTGGCAACTCTTATTTTTGAATTGAGAGGGAATCCCAAGTTGTTGAAGCCTAATGGTGTATTTTAATTCTGAAACTAAGAGGAAAGTTAAGGCTTACACTGTGAATTTTTCAGGCTTTTAAGGATTTTATCCAGATCCCTCACCTTTCTACAACGTAGCTTTCAAAGTGTGAATATAATTAACGCTTCTCTAAAATAATTTTCTTGCTGTTGCCTAAATTATCATCCATTTGCCACTTCAGTCTTAGCCATGATTCCTTGATGTCCTAATTGTCTTATCCCTATTCTGATTTTCCCTCACATCAAGGTAGAAGTTGGTTCATTTTTACATACTATCCTTGCTTGTCAGAGTGATACCTCCTCAGCACTCTTGATGTATTTTCTCCCATAAAATTGTTAAATTTACCCATCTCCTTTTTATTATATAGATCTATCACCTGGTTTTAATAAGATAAAAATGTGCCTCTTTATCACCTTTAAAAATATTATTTATTAATCCAAGTACCTCATTCTTTTGTTTTTATCAGCCAGTGTGTTGAGGCACCTAAATTAATTCTGATGGGTTAAGGTGTAATCCTTTTGAAAATTAACATCTTTTTGCTAGCTAAAGGCAAGGAAAGGTGTTTCATAATAAGTAAATCCTTGAACAATCCAACATTGCAGGAAGTAGTACTCTCTGATATCCAGTCCTTCCAGTATGATCTTTATCTGTTCCCTTGTGTTTGTTTATAGATGAAAATTTTAAAGAGTTGCTTTAATACTCTTCTTCTGATATTTCCTGGCAATGTGCTTCTGCATAAGTCTTTGAATTCAATCTGAAAATGACTTTGTTAATGACATATTATTATTTTTAGTTCACTTCATTCTAGTGGAATTCTAGTAGAATTTCCATTAAATTGGATTTAACGCTCCACATTAATCCTCTGATGTCATAGTGTTGTTGCACAATTTTTTAGTTTCATTTTCTATTTCTCTCAGTTCTATTTTTGGGATACTTCCACCTTTTTTTTTTTTAAGAGGGCATTTTTAAAAATTTATTTATGCATACAATGCTGGGGTCAGAGTCATGGGGCAGCGAGAGGGTTCAACAGAGACAAAGTGAGGAGCGGAACAGGCAGATGGACAGAAATACACTGCTGATGAGAACAGTGGGTAAGGCAGGAGAGGTCCTCAGCGCCATGTGGGAATCTCCCCAGTCATGCTTCGAACTCGCGTCGCTGCTGCCGACAGCTCCACAGTGCAATGCTTAACTGCTGCGCTACCAGCGAGGCCCTACTTCCACTTTTTATCCTCTAAGGTTTTTATCTAATTTGATTGTATTTGTGATATTTTTATATTGATGAATGCTGTTCCTTGCCCTCAGAATATTCCTTTACATGTATGTATATTATCCACATGCGAAATCTATTTCCTGAGTATAGTGAACATAGTGATTTTGAATATTTGACTTTTCCTACATTATTTGTTCCTTCCAAATTTCTTTGAATTTGATTTTTCTCCTGCATTTTATTCAAATAGGAGGTTTTGGGTTTTGATCATTGACTGCTTATTCATATTTAACAGTGAGGAACTATATAATAGGGACTTCACAGTGAAACATGCCAGTCTGTTGGGAATTCACCAAGCTCGTGTAACTGAAAATCAATGATATGGGACTTCTTAGTTTCCAAAAAGAAGAACAGTACAATCTGTTTCCTTTGGGAGGCAGGGGGCATGCAAGTGCCAGTTTTCTGAACGGTCCCTATCCTTTAAGAGCACCTCCTCAGTAGAAGCCCCCTGTCATACCCTGGGCTGGTGGGCCAGAAGCACTTGCAGCAATAGTGGATGGTGTTAGGAGTCTCAAACCTAGACCCTGTACCTGTGCTTTATTTCTGAACTTCAGGGCACTTTCCTGACCCCACTTATATGAGGTCACTCAGATATCCTGAGGGGATCCAGAATGCAAATCTAGAGGGTCATCCCAGGGCCTCATACTGACCCCAATTCCAGAAGTGTAGCCTGGCAAGTAAATCATTCCCACTGACCAGCAAGGGATTTCTGTTATAGATTCTTATGCCTTTGGCTACGGAAATAGTGCTGGCATCCTGATTTGGTGTAACTTTTACTCGTGTCAGACACAGGATGAGATCAGATTTCTAGGCTAAGGATGGTCTGCCACTGACCTGCAAGCTCGAGCATGTATGTGGGTCCTTGAGTTGCCTGTTGTCTGTCCATTTCCCCCACAGTCCTTCCTCTATTCTGCAGCCTCAGTAATGATGATGTTATATGGTGGCCGTAGGTATTCTTTACTCTTACCTTGCTAGTGTCATCTACATCTCTGAGCAACATGATGAACAACCTATATGATTAATGATCTTATAGAGCCTGTGCCTATCTTCTCCTAAAACTTTTAGGATCTTTGCTTTGTAATCCAGATCACCTTTCTACTCAATATTTTCTCTTGCCTCTGGGTTATATGATATATTGGCACATTTTCATCTGTACTGGACAAAGGATGGACATTCCTTGTATGACTGGAATAGTTTTTCTCACTCTAACTATGGATCCCTTCCCTGTCCTCCTTGTGGAAGACCCAAGTGTCACCAGAATATAGTGATTACATCCTAAGGAACTCAGGAGAAGATAAAGCTGAAAAGTGTGTTTTATATTTACATTAAAATTCCAAATTGGCAAATCTAACATAATGAGACAAATAAATCATTCACATTTTCCTACATACATTGGGTGACATGTGCTTTTGTCATCATTGTAACTCGACATGGCCTTTGAGAATGTCAATTACTGCACAGCATCAGAGATGATGCAGTGTCTTGGGAAATAGTTTACCCTTAATTAAATAAATATTAGGTAACTACATAGATAAACCGAATTATATACTTTAAAGATTTCTGAAGAAAGGCATTATTTCCTTTTCTGTCAGAAATACATGAAATTAGCTGGAAATTACAATCTAGAACATGAGTGTATGTTTTCTGGGCTTGAAGATGGAAGAGCTGTACCTGAATAATACGTAAAATCTTCATATATACTCTAAAGATAAATATTGCATGCATCTCTACTGCATTGTTCAAAATTTTCATCATAAGTCACTGTCTCTTAGATGAACTCATACATTTTATATATTATGTGACATTTTTTGTGGATGCCATTCCATTAACAGCAAAAAATATTTTCCCAAGTGACAGACACGTTCTGCATCTAGGCAATGTTTCATGAGTGTGGAAAATCTTGACCTCCCTTCCTGATGCTGGAAAAACTTTGATGCCATACACATTCTAGCATTCTCCGTGGGATCAGGCTGAGGTTGATTAGGTGAACTTTTTGTTCACATTTTATCCATGCTCTGTCCTGCTCCCCTCCTTTCTTTATAAGTTCCCTGAGCACTCTCTTCAATGACTTCTCATCTCAGGTTATTGTTCTCAGCACTCATCCTTACCTGAAACAAGTCAAAAGCCTTTATTCAGAAACTCAATCAGTCCATCTATTTTCCTACCTCCTCCACACTTTTGCCTTAATGTTTAGTCTCTGGAATCCCTAAGGCTTGCTGTGGTTCTCTGACACATACGGCCTTGTCCTTCTGGGTTCTTCCCATCCTCAACTCACTTGCAGGAAGTTCAGTTTTAACTTTCTTCATCTGATAAATCAGATATTATATTATTTGCATCTCCCAAAATCAGCTTAATTGCTATCTTATGATTTTATCTCTACTCATATTGTCCTTTTCTGAGTGATTTTTTTAAAATCTTTTAGTATAATTTTAATTCTGTTTCTGGAGGGAAAGGAGGAAAGGCATGTTTTCAAATTGCCCTTTTAAAAAGAAAGAATCCCTTGAAGTTTAATAAATCAAAAGTGCAGGTAGTCTAGAGAGCTAAATTTATATGGTGTATATCACATCATTAATGAATCAGAAGCCCATATTGTGCGGATAAGGGAAGTTTCAGTGCCTCCATAGCTGAGTATGGGGCTGGAGTGGTCAGGCGATGGAGAAGGATGCATGGGAATTGGATAATGTGGATGCAAATACTATTTTCTAAATGTTGATCTGGAAGTCTGGTGTCCAAATTCTGATGCTAGAGTTTGTTTTATTTTTTTTTCCCAAGAGAAAAATTATATTAAGTTTGTCACTAAATTATGTGCACACAACTTTTTTTAAAAAAAGTAGCATTTTGTAATGAATATATGTTTAAAATTGAGTTCAGTTTTTCTGTGCTGACTTTTAAGTTGCCACCTGTTTTTAAGAACTAGAGTTTTATATCATGTATTGTATACATGCTATATCATATATCATCTATCACACCAGAAAATCTTAACTGACTCTGTAATTGCCAAGCATCCAAGAGAAAAGGTACTTGAACCTGGGAATACAGCAAATAAGATAAACCATTAACAAAATGTTCAAGTTTTAAGCCACCAAGATTTCACTATGTTGATTTCCAGTTGCGTAGCAACTATAACTGGAGTGTTTGCTTAACAATCAAGAATACAATAGGGAATTGGCAGTGCCAAACAGGAAATAGACACATCCTCATAGAAGACAATAATCCACGTCTCACAGATTTCAGGAAGGGTAGAGACATAAGGTTTTTGAAATCAACCTAATCCTACCTGTCCATTTTGTGAGTGTGTAAGGCAGGAACAGAAAGGAAAACTGCTTGTCATGCAGTATTTCCTTTTCTTAAGAATTTCTAGACATGACTAATTCTACTTCCATAAGGATTCTGCAACAAAATAATCCACCTATTTTACTAAGGGGCCTCCTTGGACTATTTCTACACAAATTTATCTCGCAATCTAGTTACAAAACATACTTTCTTTTTGCACTTTATTTTGATTTTTAGTACAATGACCATTTTCAGCAACAGTAAAGCCATATAATGCACACAGTCTAATGAGCACTGATAAATATTGCATTCCCTTACAGTGAACAAATTCTGGCCCCCTACTGTCTCACTAATAGCTTGCATTAGCAGCTATGATTGCTGGAGTTTCACTGCTCTTCATCAAAGAAATGGTTGTGATCCTACTTTTCCCACACTCTACCCATTCATCACAGATACTCTGAGCTGTAAATATAAATCATTGCTGTCACTAATAGCACAATCTGTCTTATAATAACTGTCTTCCATTTCAGCAATGCATCTTAAAGTCTTTTTCCTGACATCATTGGTAATGTTACTATGTACTATTCAGTTCCCTACAATGCCCTCTTTACATGCTTGATTTCTTCCTTTAATTCCCACAACCAACCTATACCATTGTACTGATTTTGCAAATAAGGATTGTAAAGTTTTAGAGACGTTGTTTGCTAGACCGGGACAAAGATTTAATCTAATTCTGTCTCTAAAGTTCACTGTCTTCCCACTCTTCCATGTTCCCTTCTTCCTGTTCAGTTCTACAACTTTCTGCACTCAAGTCTTGGAACTTTTTCCCTTGGTTGTAAGAAAAGTCAATTCTAGAGCATACCATTATCCTCACCCTGCTTTTTGTCATCCAAGACAGTATGGAATTATGGAATCCTTGCTTGGACTACTAAACTGAAAGGGCTAGAAGGAATAGAGCTCATGCAAAGAAGGTGATTGATGTTGATGTTGGTGCAAAAAAATAAGAGAATGATTACACTACAAATTAAATGTTATTCAATTTTATGAAAAATATTTCATCATATAAAAAAATTGGAAGAAGAATAAACAGTCATGTTCACTAGATCAATTATATAGTAATTTTGTCATAATTCTTTGAATCTACCTAGTTATGATTTCTTTGTATGATTTGTTCCCCCCTGAAACTTTGAAATTAAGTCATAGTCATAGGAGATTTTCTGAAATAATCCAGCATGGATCTCTTAAAAGTTTATTTTTCTATATCAGTATAATATTATCATTATACCCAACATAGTAATATCACTTAAAAATCACTAATGTTACATAAACCCAATCCATATCAACATATCAAAATCTCCCTAAGAACTAATTTTGTTTGATCTTCCAAACCAAGATTTAATCATATTTGGTCTTTTTAGGTTATGTCTCTTTGGTCACCTTTAATCTTCACAATTGTCCTGTTTTTATTGTTTCTTGACATAGACTTTTTAAAGATATAAGATTAGTTTTCTCTTTATTTGAGATAAGTGATTATCTATCACTGAGCTGGTGCCCTTATATCCTGTATTTCCTGTTGCTTGCAAGTTAGGTCTAAAGATTGAATAGATTCAGACTAGCAATTTTGGGCATTCATTTTGGGGAGGATACTATCTACTTTACATTGCATATCATTTGCCCACACTGAGTATCTATTCTCTCACACTGTGTGACAGATGGGATGACTTGCTTCATGGGGGCAGCCATTTCAGCTGTTCCGATATACTTTGAAATGAACTATTTTGGCAACATCTAATGCCTTTAACATTTATTAATAACCCTTGTTTACTGTAATAAGTTTAGCAGGAGTGGTAAAGGTTGAGTTTCTCACTCCAGTTTCTATGGTTCAAAGGAGAGTGAGTTACCACAAAAAAATAGTAGGTAAATGCTTCATTCTTTCCTTTTAATTACCATAGTAAGAACTTGATGTAATAGCTGCATCCAGTAGTGGTAAGTGAACTATATTTTATCTGATTTATTTTTCCCTTCTTACAACTATCAACTGAAGTTTAACAAAAAAAAAAAAATATATATATATATATATATATATATTGCTAGGTTTTATGTAAGTTTCTAAGATGCAGTTATCCTAAGAACTGTAAGACATTCCTCCATAAAGCTCTGGTTATTTATAAATATACGTTGGGCTTTAGAAAGTAAGATCTGGTACCTAGCTGGGCTCATTGACACTGAGGTATCATTGATTGCTTCTGGGATTTTCAGTTAACTGGGATAAAAGATATCTTTGCCTCTGCTTTTCTCTATTTCTATATAGTAAATGTCATTGGTTTATATTGATATGCCTGCTTACTCCCCTAGTAGAGTACTTTTATTGAGTAAAAGCTTTAATTTTAGTGAGGTCTAATTTCAGGTTTTACTTTTTGTGAACTGTCCAAAGGGGGGAAAAAAAAAAAAACGGAAAAACAACTTGATTGCTTTTAAGTCATGTCGATATTTTCCAGTATATTCTTCCAAAAGCTTTTATCATTTTAATTCTTAAGTTTGGATTTATAAATACATCTCAAATGAATTATTTTTGTATATGGAGTAAAGTAGATGTTGAGACTACTTTGGATAGCTTTTTTTTTTTGGTATTTGCATATACATTTTAGATTGTTGATTTCAAAAAAGGAAAAAGCTGAGATTTTTCTAAGGTTGTTGTGAAGCTATGTATCATTGAATAAATGATATCTTAACAAAATAATAAACTACATCTTAACAAAATTGAGTTCTCAAATCTATGAAAGGTTTATGTATATTTGTTTATTATAATCACTCAGCAAAGTTATATAGTTTTTTTTTAATTTTAGGTAACATTGGCTTACCACGTTTTATATCATTTAGGACTAAAGGTTCACAACTCTTCAGATGTGTGCTAACACACCATTGCCTACTACCAAGCAACCATAATCCCCTACCATATGCTATTGAGTACCCGTTCACCTTGATTTTATCCTTATTTAGCATTTTTACAGATCAAATTTCAAAGAAGACCTGTTAATATAAATTAATGGGTGGAAATAAAAGGAGTTTTGTTATACAAATATCATTTAATTATTTGAGCTCAGTTATTTCAAAAATCAGAGTGAATCTATCATCGAGATTACTTTTAATCATCTTTCATCTGACAACTTGATTCTATCCTTTTTCAGTTATGTTGAAAGCAACAAGTTAGTGACCACCTGAGTCATAAAAGTGCCTGTTATTTATTTTCTTGATCCCACTACCAAAATACAGATTTTTTTCTTCATCTGTTGCTCCAATACCTTTATATTCCCCCCACCCTCCAAGGAATGTGCCATTTTTTAATCTCAGAGTTTTTATCTGTCTGTTGTGAAATTTCTTCCTAATTCTTGTATTTATATGTTGCATTTTGTAAATATTCCCTTTTAAAATTGAATTTACAAAATTTTCTATTTATATATAAAATGTTTTGAATATCTTATATATTCAACTTGTATCCTACAGTAAATTTAACTGCTAGTTAGCTCTCCTTGTTTTTTTTTTTTTTTTTGTTGACTGCCAGCATTCTTTACTTATACAATGAAACCATAGACAAATAATGGCATTTTTAATAATAGCTCCATTTAAAACCATGCCTCTTATATTTTATCTTGTTTTAATTCATTGGCTATCACCTCCAACAATGAAATAAAAATGATGAGGGGAGGCTTCATTCTTCCTTCAAATCTTGGAAGAAAATTCTGTCACATTCTCTATAGGAACTCTTGTGTCTACATTCATGAAGCATATTAGAGGAAAACTATTTTATGCCTTTTTGTTCGATTGATCAACTCTGTTTTAACACCAGTACCTATACTGTCTTGATCACCTTGCTTTTTTTTTTCTTGATCGCCTTAACTTTAAATGAAATTTTAATATTAGGTACTGATAGTCCTGATAGTCCTTCAAGTTTTTATTCCTTTACAAGGTTGTTTAGACTATCTGAGTTCTATGCTATTATAGATTAATTTTAAAATCAAATTTGAATTTCTAATATAAAAAGCTGCTGAGCTATTTATCTTTGTTAATCAATAGGAAATGTTGGTGATAAAAAATAATTCACTTATATTTTTCCTACATAGTCAACAGAGAACATTATTTATTCATATTATTCCAAATTACAGAACTACTTTGATTTTGAAGCTTTCATAACTTGTGGTTTTAACAATTAGTTAAGTATCTTTGAAAAAAAACTGGCTTGTCTATTATAACTAACAAATTTTGTATCTCTGTGACTATCTCTCCCTCTCCCCATCTATCTTGATATATTCATATGTATCTATGACTATGGTTTTTAGTTCTATATATTCTTAATTACATTCTATGGCTTAATCAATTTAAAGAATGGATGCAAGTATCACTCCATCCTGATGCTGTTTTCCTATATTCTATTTGTACTCACTCATTTATTTTTGGACATTTATTGAGTACTCATAATTATTAAAAATAACATAATTTCCTCCTTTTTATGGCACTTAGAATCATGTGATTCCTTGTTTTTGAATGTTCATGGTGATGGTGTCATCTTCTTTCATTAGAATATGAATGATAAACAAAAGTCTTCAGTCTCACAATGATTACAGTTTCCATACAAATAAAGGACGATATTCTGTTTTTTTTTTTTTAGATTGATTTATATTTGCATACAAGCTGGGGTGCAGACCAGAGATGTAGGGCGGTGAGAGGGTTTATCAGAGAGTGGGGAGCCAAACAGGCAGATCAGCCAAAATAGACTGCTGAGGGGAGCAGTGGGCGAGGCAGGAGAGGTTTGCCACGCCATGTGGGATTCTCCCCTGCCAGGCATCAAACTCGCGCCTCAGCTGCCAACAACTCCACAGTGCTGCGCTAACCTGTTGTGCCACCAGGGAGGCCTGAAAAACGTTCTCTGTTCTAACCAAATCTCAAGCCTCGTCCTGCAGGAAACACATAAGCGATGTTGTAAATGTTAATGTTTATTAAACAGTGTGATAAAGTTTTTATAAATTGAAAAACAGTGTTTGGATAAATTTTGGAGAAATGGTAGGGTTTTAAATATTTTCTCATCTCTTTGATATAATTTCTTTCTTCCAGTTATTTGTTTTCTAATTTATTGATTTTAATACCATTACCATCCCATTAAGCAGATAATTTATTAAAAAAACTATAACGGGAGATTAGGCATAACACGTAGTGCATACACCATCGTCATTTAACCATTGGCCTACATACCAGGTCTTAGTACATTTTATATATATTAATGATGACATCTTATGTTCTTATATTAGAACATCATTATATCTAGTCAAGTTAAAGGAAGAATACTGAAAACATTTATTTTACTTCCAAATAACATCAGTCACTTTAAATTATATATGCCTACTAGTTTTCTAGATTTGATGATTTCCATAATTCAAGCTAACTGGGAAATATTGATGGGGACCATTATTTACTCAATATTTGGTTGATTTACAAGTTCTTAATTTCAAGACTGATTTTGCCTTATGGTATATTGTGTGATTTTGGAACAATTCACAATTTTGCTATCAGACATGGGAGAAAATTAGATATAACTTATAAAAATGACTTTGGAATTTACATTAGGAAACTTTTTTTAATTTTCTAAGATTAAGAGTATATGTTGTGTTAAAATATTCCTCCTTGAAATGTTTTATTTGGAATATATGAAAAAAATAACTCTAAGTGGACAGTCCACAGATTTATCATTGAAGCCTCTTTAATCTGAAAGTGCAGTCATATAGCATGCCAAGATAATGTGTCTCTAATGATAATTTCCGACTATTATAATTGTTCTCTAGATTTCCATTTGGTGACAACCTTTGTGAGATAATTACACATCATCAATGTTCTAATGAACTACGAGACACTTAATGCCTGGACACGAGGCAAGCTAGCTAAGAAACATGTGTCAAAGGCAGTTTCACAGGAACTAACATACAAAAATGTAGGCTTCATTAGCAGTGTTCAAAAGACAGATGAGTCTCCATCCTGCCTAACCCAGTGGTTAATTTATTGACTGACTTTAACAGTGACGTCCCTTTGGAGGATTTTTAATAGTTTCTAAGTTACTTGCTGAGGTTTTAATAGACATTTGCCTCACTGAGCTCAATAAATATAGAGTGTAGTTTGAAATCTTGCAGCCTAAAATGTAAGCAACTGACTGAATGAGGTTAGATAGGATTTATATTTCTTCTAAATATACTTCTGAGCTGAAGTTAAAGTAAAAAAGATTTCCAAAATATCTTCCTACTTTTTTTTGAAAACTTCCGTCTATTTTATCCTAAGACCTTTGGTGCTATAGAACAGTGAAAAAATGTGTCAGATATTAGGGGTGGGGGGGTGGAAATGACTAAGCAATTCTTTTAGGTTTGCTCCAGAGTAGATTTTAGGAAGCTGAGGAATACAAGACTGAGGTGGTAGCCATTCAGGGGAAGTCAAACTAAGTGACAGATATTTTATTTCCCATGTCCCAGTTACTCAGACACTGTCATTCACACACTGTTACAACTTACCTCTTTCGCCATTTCTAAAGATTTTGTTTAAAAACAATGAAAAGTAATAATAGTTAATGGGTATCAAATGCTTACCCTTCCTGGCACATTATGCTATTTTCATGAATGTTAGCTCACTGATTTCCCAGAAGAATCCTACAGAACAGGTACAGTATTACCCTTATTTTTATGAAAACTTTATATACATTTTCCAAGATCATAGAACAAATACATTTCAAGATTTAAGGTTGAACTTACAAAGTTTACCTTTGGGACCAGTAGACTAAATCATCAGTTTACTATGTGGAGACAACTTTTCAGAAAAAGGGTTTTGTTTTTGTTTTAACAAAATGTAATCAATATTTCTCAAAATTATCAGGAAACTTGAAAAAATGGCATTTGAAGATTTTTGTTATTTCTGCTAGGTATTTCATGATAAAAATCTTAAAACATAATTATAAGATTTTACTTTTACATTATGGAAAAACTGACTGTTGTAATTTTAAAGTAACCAAAAATAATGTATGCTAATGAAGGATTATTTTTACAGTGATTGGACTACTATTTACTGAAAGAAGAAAAAATGTGATTACCCTCAAACTGTTATGTTACAATCAATATTCTCTAGACTGACAATTATAAATCAGTCCTGTATTTAAATAGCAACATCTATCTTAGATGAGAATCAGATCATGAAGATTATAATTCTGATATGAAATTTACATACATTGTTGTTGAGTTTAAGGCTTCAGATGAAAGGCTGTGACTTGATATAGGACCCTGGAACTTTAGGTGACTGAATATACTGACACTGTAAAGTATTACTTTCTAGATACAGAATACCGGGATGTGTCCTAATCTATTTTCTTCATGAGCATTTTCACAGAGATTTCTTTATAATGCAGTGTAGTGATTAAGGGCAGAACCATTCGTTGGATGGAGACTTTGGAGCCCAATTTCTTGAAATATTTCTCTAAAGTGTTATTGTTCATTGGACACACAACCTAATCTAGTAGGGCTATTGTGAAGAGTCAATGGCTTAGTACATAAAAGCCTGTCAGCACAGCCCCAGGTGGGGCCTGGCACTTAGTCATTTTTCGTTATCTTGATAAGATTATGAATAGTGTTGCTTCTGTTCCTCATTCCTTTACTCTGCCTACCAAGGATTTCCTGGTCTTCAGAGGAAAAGCTGGTTGCTCCTCAAATCTATTTAAGTAATAATTTCTACAAATAGTACTGTCACATATTTGCTATGTAAGTGGTTTAAAGCTATGATTACCATCACTTTTCAAGCAAAGAAAGAAATATCACTTGCTAGTAAGTACTAGGAGTCATTCTCTGAAAATATGTCTAAAAAGTATCAAAACTGGTGCTTATAGTCTCATTCTCAGGTTCTTGAAGTACACACATACCTTTTCACTTCTTCAGAGACTCTAGCAGATATTCAGTTAGGATGGTGGAAGTACTGTAGTGTCTAATCCTAATTTTTTAAAAGATATTTCATATATGTTAATTTTTATATTCTTCATGACAATCCCAAAGCTAGATTTTATTGCCCCCACCCTACTTCTTGAATGGAGAGCAGAACAAAGAAGAAAAGTCTGCTCAGAGAGATGAGATAAATTATTCACAGACACACAGCTGCTGGCATCAACATTTCTAATACTTCTGTACTACGACATGCACAACAATGTTTGGAGCTTAGCAGTTACTCATTAAATGGTTACTATACTAAACTGAAAATCTAATGAGAGTAAGTAATTATGCCCCTATGACATACCTAGAAAAATACATAAGGAGGTTTACAACAACTCTGGAAATACTTGAACATTGTAAAAAGAGTGATGCTTATACAAAGATTCATATAGTCATAAAGAACAACTAATTGAAGAAATGTTGAGAGTACACTCTGCCCTTCAGCCTAAAAGATACCTTGGTTTTTAAAGCCAACAACTGCTGGCAACATTTTAAAAAAGATCATTTCTAGGCAGTACTTGCATGGGTCTGGAGGTTTGTTATGCAACACAGCTATGTATTCCTGAGTTCCTCTACTCAGATCCTTTCAATCTGTGCCATGTGGTGATGATTTCACTAGGCAGACTCTCCACACTATGCAATCTTTGCATAATTTGTCACATTCTTCTAAATGCTAATATGCATACACCCACTGCTGACACAAATCCTCTATATATCTCCCTCATTATATAGCTCCCACTGTCTGCTTACACACTAGCTCTTGATGCCCACATCATGTTTTGTGATACACTGTATAATTTTAACAAAGAAAATGCATTGAACAGTCTCTTGCTCCTTAATATAGAATTTTCTCTGAATTCCATCTTATTTATCTTAAACCTGTGCATTATAATACTTTAAACAGTGATGACAATCATCATTTATACATGTATAAATTTATACATTTATACATCATTTATACAATCATCAATCAACATTTATAATGTTGCAAATTATATGACTCTGTTATCCCCCTTAACAATATGGGAGGATTCCTTTTCAACCTTGACCTTTAAGGGTAAGTCTTGAAAGTTTTAACTGCGTATGAGCTGGTGACAACATCCACTAATAATACGAAAGCACTTGTTCTTCCTTACCAACCACTAATAACATGAGGTGAATCGTTTTTGGGGTTGTTGGGATCGGAGAGTGGGCTCCTTGGGTTCATTCTGGGGAAAGTTTCACCAGAGGTCCCCTTTCAGCAGCACCAGTGACTTTCCCAGGCAAATTTCTCCATGAGACAGAGACGTTATTTGTATCCTAAAGGAGAGGCTCTTGAAAAGGGAGAGCATAAAGGACACTTGCATAGACACAAGTGGGCAGAAAGAGCTGCCCCCAAAGGACCAGGGCTGCTAAGAGAGAGGCCTGCACGGTCACAGGCAGGCGACCTGAGCAGAGCTGCCTCTGCTCAGGGAGGCCAGTGCAGAGAAGCCCCTGGCATGGTGGAGGGCATAGGCGGGCAGGAGGCTGCTGCCCTGCAGAGAGAGAGAACTGGTGAAAAGAAGCATCCGCATAGGCACAGTGGGTGGAAGGACGGTTGCCCTATGCCACTGCAGAGATTGAGTTGATAGAGTCTTCTTCTCCTTGGGAGGGCCTCACTCCTTAGAGTGGTTGGTTTGCTGTGGATTTGTGGTAATTATGTAGAATTTGAAAGGGACCTGAGCTTCTACAGTGGCCCCCAACCTCCGAATCTTTACCTGTTCTCTGCCCCCTGTAACACTAACAGTAGTCTGGCATTTTGCTTGGGTCTGTGCCTTTATGCCTAAGGATTTTTACTTCCTATAGCTGGTTTAATGGCTATGTTAATCACCTGTACCTCACATTTTGTACCTCAAAGCTCCCTGCATTGTGTGAGCCAGGTTTCTTGTTTTGTGGTGCCTCTTTTCTAACTTTTCTATCCTTACCCTCCATCAGAAGCACTCATCCTTCTTACCAAATGGTTCACATAATCAGGTTGCCAAAGAAGAACAATTATTTTTCATACTAATTGGCAACTCATGTTTAACCTTTAATCAGCTGTGAATTTATAATGGCTGTGAATGGCCTCTGCCTTTTCTTGTGGAAGGGCATAGATGCTTACTCTGTTCTCTTTCTCCACTCTCCCCCTCAGTCTGCCAGGATGTTACAATAACAGTTTAAATGGAAAAAAGAGGCACTGCAGCCTTAGGTTGCTCTCCTTGTGCGTGCTCTCAGCTGCCACATGCATGACAAACTTAAATTGTTGAAAGGCAGGAATCCCTTGTTACTTCTGTCTTAAAGGGAAATTCAAACAGATTTTCTTTTTCTTTTTTCATTTGTTTCTCTTGGCACAGTTTGATGCAATCAGTTTTTTTTTTTTTATTTTTCACTTGAAAGGTGTAGGACTGATTAGCATAGAGACTATGTCTTCTTTGAGAGTCATTCTGTTCTTGGTTTAGCAAAGATTAGTGTTCTTGAAAGTCGCAGGACAGCGTCTCCTCCTTCTATGATGAACACTTCAAATATTGTGTAGGGTAAGCTACTTTATTTGGGGGTGAATATTTTATCCTTTGATGTCCTGGGTCCTATAAAAAAAGGAACTTTTTGGTGTTGAGTGCACTATTTCTTCCTTGTTAAAATGTTTATGAGTCGGAAAACACTTTATTATAGAAAAAAGTCACACAAAAATCTCAAAAAAAGGAGATATTCTACAAAATGCTTGCCATAGTAATCCTGCAAGACATTACTTGTCATTGTGTGATTGAAGACTTTTCCTCTCCTCCCCAGCCCCCATTTGACTTTTTTTCAAACTGGTTAATTTTTTTTTTTTTTTGTTACTGGTAATTGAATAATTGAATGGAATGAAAAGTGAAAGTGTAAGAGGGTGGTCCTCAGGAAAGGGGAGTGTCCCAGGACCCCACCCCCACCTCAAGCCAGAGAGATCCAAGACACTTAGGACTACGAATCCCATAATGCCATCATCACCGAAGAAAGGATGCTGAGGAAAGGAAGTGTCCTCAGGAAAGGGGAGTGTCCCAGGACCCCACCCCCACCTCAAGCCAGAGAGATCCAAGACACTTAGGACTACGAATCCCATAATGCCATCATCACCGAAGAAAGGATGCTGAGGATTGAGGGCGTAGTTAAGCAATGCTTTTTGGTATTTAAAAAGCAGACATGTGAGTTTTGGAGGGGGCTATTGCTCATGGATGTGGATAGCCAGGTTTTTGAGTGTGCCATTGAGACTCCAGCTCAGAAGAACTGGTAGGATACATTCACCAACTTACTGTCTTTTTCCCTTCCCTTTTTGTAAATAAACCCTTTTTATTAATTTTATTGTGTGTGTCTGCAGTTGAGTCTTATAAGTCCCTTTTAACACTTTGTGGCCCTCTCACGTATTAGTATGTGTTTTTGTCACCAGTATCAGGTGGCCGCTCACGTATTAATACGTGTTCATCTAGTCTCTGGTTTTTCACACCACGGTGGATTTATTTGGAACTATTAGGAGCTATTTCTTTGATCATACTCAGTCTAGAAGCTTTATACATTGTTTTGGTGATAGTGTAGGTGTTTTATGAGAGTATTAATGTTTTTTTAATATCCAGTAGTTCAGGAGTTGTGTGTGTTTTATTGAATGCTTATACCATTCATGCGGTAGCACAGAAAATGGCCGGTCCCAAGGGCTGGTAAATTTAAAGGGCACTGGCACACAAAGTGTTAAGCACACGGGTGAGAACCCACAGACCGGCACCCCATTTATATCGTGCTGCCCTTTAACAAAAAGAATTAAGAAATATAGCTTTAAAAATATTAGAAGTTGAATTACATAAAAACACAATCAGAGAAATAGGCTGAGTTAATATTTTTCACCAGAGAAAACCTGCTCTATTTTTAGGATGTGGTGAAAGTATTGATGTTTACACAGACAAATAAGCCATCATTTTAATGATATTTAGAAATAGTTCAAAGAAGTCCTACAATTCTAATCTTTTATTTACTTTCTTGGCCCACCCATGCAGGTCCAGCTTATTCCTGCTACAAATAGGTTGTTTCTGTTCCATAAATCTTTCAGCTCTGAATTGTGGGACTGTACCATGATCTCCATAGCTTTAACTATGAAGAGTTCACTTGTCAAACTTCTCAGTGCCAACACCTGCATTTCTTTGCTAAGGGACTTTCTCTTTCTGTTGGAGGCTACTTTGCTGCCTGCATAATAGGTCGAACACTGAAGTGAATTAACTACCCTGAGGAGCTTAAGTACCCTCGAGTATCATCTTTTGGATAGGAGAATTCTTGGGTATGAATTTTTAACAATGGTTTCCAGAATATTTCCCTATTATCTCTTTACATCATTAACAAGATTTTTTTTTTCCACTGACAGCTGACTTAATACTACATTTATTTCTAGGTTGTCTTTTTGTCCTTTCACCTTCCCATTTAACTAGCTGTGGGGCTTTTTTTCATGACCCGAACAAACCAAATGAATTGGAATCATTCTACAGTTTGGTCTTATGGAAACCCAAATAAAGCTAGCTGCTCTCCTACTCCTCTTAATAATAATTTCTCTATTAAGATTGAGAGGCAGAATTATGAGCCATTGATACTTAAAAATATGGCAGAATTAATTTGAATACTCCCTTAGAACTGTGTAACCTTGGGCAAGCTACTTTCCCTTTCAGAATCTGTTTCTCTGCTGTAAAATGATGGTTATGATAGGACCCTTTGTAAACCAAACTCAGTGGGCCCATTCTCTTTTTGAATATCTGGGTCAAATAAAAGACACTGACAAGATAAAAGATACAAAGAACAAATATTCATTCCTTGTGACAATCGGGGGACAGTGAGGTAAAGTTATAATATTGTTTAGTACGGACGGAGGGACTTCAGAAATGTCTTTGTTCCTGTTCTTGGTCTGGTCTGCACTCTTTGCAAGCAGTTTCTTCAATCATTCCTTATCTACAGCCAGGATAAAGTAAGAAATAGAATATAGAAAAGAACACAAGCTTTGACACAGAGACCTGGGGCAAAATTGTCATTGTCAAACTATGTCACCTTTTATTGAATATATGCATTTTTTCACTCTGGAAAATTTGGACAACCTGCATTACCTATTTATTACTTTATCCAATCAAATTATGCATATGAAATACTTAGAACATAGCCAAGATTACATTGTAATTAGGTAATAGTATCAAACTTTGTGTTAACATTTGTCAGGAAAATGATAACTTCATGTTAAAGAATATTCTACCAATATGTAAAATGGTAACATCCCTAGAAAAGACAAAAAATTCCAATTGAAGCTTAAAGAATAATATATTTTTTTCTTTCATGAAGGAAAATAAGAAGAGTTCAGTACACTCAATTTGAACAGGTATCTAACCACTTACTTAATGTGGACATTGAGAATTTATTGTGTATCCTGCATGTTTATCTAGGTGTGTATATGTGTGCTGGTGTGTTAACATAGAAGAGAGACGAGGAAGATGCTGAAGAAGAAATATTGTTTGTTTTCTAAGTTTATAATGACCTAAATCATTGCAAACTATTGTATTTTCAAATGTTTCTTTCATATTAATACTGATTCCAGGCCAAAATCTAGAGACCGAGGGTGGTTTAAAGCTCTTTATTCTCACAAGAACTTTTATCTTCTGTATGTGTGCATACAAGACAGTTAAGAATAAAATGTCAAATATTAACCAACAAAATTAAGTGAGGGTCCAAAACCCATTTTTTACCTTTATTTTATTTTATTTTAAAATGTAACAACATTAATCATAATAATTTTCTTAGAATTTGTCACAATAACGATAATATAATCAAGGAACTTGATAGATTTTTATTCTCCTCCACCTCCATGCAAATTTTTTAATCCATAGTAATTATGTTTCTTCCTATTGCATTTTCCTATGCATTTTTCATGATGCTTCAGTTTAATGTGGATTTATCTTTTTGAGGACTGGTCTTATGCAACTTATTATCATTGTTATAAGCATAGTGTATTTAAAATTATAATTTTATTCATACAAATGTGTTTAGATTATACAGTTTATTAAAAATTTAAAGGTATTTATAATTTATATAACAAATATTACACTTTGCAGTAAAATTAGAAAGAAAGGAATGTATGACCTTTATAATGCACTCAAAAAGTGTATTTAAATATTGTTGAATATCTGGGATAGCTAACAATGAATCACAGGGGGCAAGAATTAATGTTCCTTGTCCCAATACTCAATAACATTCTTCATATTAATATGTTTGGGGAATTTGTAAAAAGATACAACTTCCCTTCAAGATATATTGCAAGCCCATTAAGAACATTTTATAAATATACTTCCTCTTGTACAAGTGACAAGGAAAATCACATTGATTAATTAATAACTATTTAGGAACAAAGAATTGAGTAAATAAAAATGTCAGAAATCAGAATATAAATTTTATTTAGTCTCCAAGCTTTTATTAAATATATCCATAGTATAGAAGACACCGGAATAGGCAAAAGGGAGAATATCAGACCTGAATATTAGTCTTGGGAGCTTCCACCCTAACATAGGAAATGGATTTGAATGGTTAGTGCATACACACACACACACACACACACACACACACACACACACACACACACACACTTTATAGTGAAGAAAGTATTAATTGCAGTGGAAAGAGGACCAGATTTAAAAGTATGGTCATTTAAGTCAACAAACTTATGGTATTACACTTTTGTTGGCTAAGACTTCAACATATGAATTCTAATGGACACATTTCACCCTATGACAGTTATGTTCCTGAAATTGTCTTCAGTGTCCTCACTAACAAAACTTCCCCAACAACCGTTCATGTCTCTTATTATTATTATTCCTTAATCAGCACATTTTATATTGTTTCTCTCTCTTTTTAATACAACCTGCCTTATATTAGATTTACTTTGCTATCCTGGAGTTGTAATAGGGTAATCCCCAAATAAAAGGGAGATTCCAGGTTTCCTCCCCCACTCTAAGGAGAGGGTGGAGCTAAGCATATTAGAAGACTGAAAGGACACTGGGAGAAGGAAGGAAGGAAGGAAATGAAGGAGACCTAGAGGAGGCACATGGAGCTGTGAGACATGTAAAGAAATTGCTTTTACTTCTCACCCTTAGACTTGTACCAGGGACTTGGGGATATGGAAGGATACAACTGAAACAGATATTGGTGAGAGACTTGTGGGGAGGTTGACAATGACAGTCTTTATCTTGATTTTGATTTTACTCTTTTCCTTCCAGATTTGTATGGTTTCTTCTGCCCCTTTCCTATGGGTTTCCACCAGAAGGTACCTTAGACTTGTGGCAAACTTTTGGGACTCAGAAGTCCTGGCTTTAAGCCAACCCTGTTTGGCTGGGCATTTACTGTGAGTGGATAGGTAACTTTGGGTGTTTCTTGTGGAAACTATTTTATCTATTCTTTCCTTTCTATCCCTTGTTGCACACTAATCATATTAAAGTTATTTTCCATAGAAGGTCTTATGCACTGTGGTATGTCTTGTCTTAATGTGGTAGATGACAGGACCTGTTTATAGCAGGCAGGTTTGAGGGCTCTAAGGGTACCACTTACCCTGCCCTGTAACAGAGGGAAACAGCCGCATTTCATTATTTTCATTTTCCCTGTGGCGATTTACACCAGTTTCATTGGCAGGAGTGAGGATATGGGATTGGAGACAAATAAATACATTTGTGGAGGGCAGGGAGTGCCTGGTGTAGATGTAAAACAAAGTATAAAGAAAGAATCCGAGGTATCAACAATTTTAGGAACAGAGCAAATGGAAATGCCTAAAAGGAAAGAAACTTTGTATCCTTTGATAGGTTGACTGTTCCCCATTAGGAACTGTATTGTGCCCTCAGATTTTATTTTTATGCACATTATCCAAATGCCGGAGTCATAACCATTAAGTGGAAGAGAGGGGATTCAAACCCATGCTTGTTCTTTTATTCATTAAACATAATCTATGCACTTTATGATTTAGAGATAAAATATTCAAAATTTTGACATATTTCAATCAGAATGTTATTTCTCTTTCTGAATTTTAAAGATTTTATTTTATTTTTTATTTATACATACAAACTGGGACACAGGCCAGAGGCGTGGGGCGGTGAGAGGGTTCACCAGAGACAGAGTGGGGAGCAGAACAGGCAGATCAGAAATACACTGCTGAGGGGAGCAGCGGGCGAGGCAGGAGAGTTCTGCCGCACCAGGTGGGATTCTCCCCGGCCGGGTGTCGAACTCACGTCGCCGCTGCCAACAGCTCCACAGTGCAGTGCTTAACCGCTGCGCCACCGGGGAGGCCCTCTTTCTGAATTTTATTCATGTTATTTCAAAATATAGAGATTGAAGTTCAAGGACATCACTGAAGTTTCAGATGTTTTAAACCATCCTGTTCTTAACTGTGTCCTTGCAATATAGATCATCTGGTCTCTTTTTGTCTGTTCCCTTCCACATGATAAATGTGGAGCAAAATGCTAACATTCCGAGGCAAGGTCTTACTTAAAAAACGGTATATCAGGTTATTGGCTTTTTTTTGTTGTTGTTGAGTTGTGTGAGTTCCTTGTAAAATTTTGTTATCAGTCCTTTATCAGATGTATTGTGTGCAAAGATCCTTTCCCAGTTGGTAGGGTGTCTGTTAGTTTTGGTTAATGTCTCGTTTGCTGTACAGAAGCTTTTTATTTTGATATAATCCCATCTGTTTATATTGTCTTTCACTTCCTTCGCTTTGAGGGATGTGTCTTTCAAGATTTTGCTGAGATGTATGTCATGTAGAGTTTTGCCTATATTTTCTTCTATACATTTTATGGTTTCAGGTCTTACATCCAGGTCGTTTATCCATTTTGAGTTGACTTTTGTGCAGGGTGTGAGGTAGTAGTCTAGCTTCGTTTTTTTGCATGTGGCTGTGCAGTTTTCCCAGCACCATTTATTGAATAGAAAAAATGGGCAGAAGAGCTCAAAAGGCACTTCTCCAAAGAAGAAAAGCAAATGGCCAACAGATACATGAAAAAATGCTCAACATCACTTATAATCAAGGAAACGCAAATCAAAACCACTATGAGATACCACCTCACACCTGTGAGGATGGCACACATTAAAAATACAGGCAACAACAAATGCTGGAAAGGATGTGGAG
>PVIJ01006452.1:0-92000 GCA_004024925.1 Scalopus aquaticus | reverse complement strand
CATTGAGGACCCACTAGTGCCAGGCACTGTTCCAAGTTCTGGTAGTCCCGCTACAAACAAGAGTCAACACCCTCCCAGGGTAGGAGCACAGACAGTTCTGGGTGTGTGATGTGCGGGTGGTCATAAAGGCCCAGATACTGTTTTTATGTCTGGCTCAGAGGCTGCCCTGGAAAGCTTTCAGAGACAAACTACACAGAAAGGGGCAGTAGGGAATTCTAGGACAGGAGATGGTTCAAACTTTCAATGGGGGCTCAGGGGGGTTTCAACCATTGAGCAAATGCCTGGAGGAGGGGAGGGAGCCAACTTCCTTAAAACAAGAGTTTCGTGCAGTGTCAGTGTGGAGTGCTGCAGAAGGTGCAGCCAGTGCAAAGGTCCTGAGGCAGGATCCTGACCAGCTGAGCACAGCAACAAGGCCAGTGTGGCCAGGGCAGCACGTGTAACATAGAGGAGAGTGTGACCTGAGATCGGGGCGAGCTGGTGGGCCAGTTGGTGCGACCCTTGCATTGACTCCAAGTGACGCGAGGAGCCCCTGGGAATCTGAACATAATAGTGATGAGCTCTGATGAAGAGAATCCGTCTGCTAGTGTGTTGAGACTGGGAGGCAGGCCAGAAGAATGCTGACCAATCAGGAGACTGTTAATAGTGCTGGTAACGCTGGTCTGGTCTGAGGTGGCTGCAGTGTGGATGGAGAGAAGGGAACAGAGATGCTTTCTGTATGTTTTAAAGGCAGAGTCAATAGACTTGCTGATGGAGTGCAAGTGGGGTGGGAGACAGAGAAGGAACGATAAATACACCAAGGTTTTTGGTCTGAGTCCGTGGATGGTTGCAGTTTGGATGAGTTCCTTTCACAGAGATGGGATGTCTGCTGAGAGCAGGTTCTGGGGGCAAGACTGGGGCAGGAGCATCCTGTGTGCTGTGCCCTGGGGCACACATCTGCATCAAGAGGCAGAGGGCCCTGGGGCCCTGAAATCACAGGGAGCCAAGGAGGGTCCACCTGAGCCAGCAGGTGAGTTGAAGTGACAGGATAAATCGCACAGAAAAGACATGCAAATACGCCACCTTGGTCTGCTGACCCTCCAGCGCCCGAGGGCCCCGGGAAGCCACCTGCAGCTCTTCCCCGGAGCTCCCCCTAAACACCCTGCCTCCTCCTCATTCCCTGGGTGACCTCACAGTCACCCTAGTGACTGCAACCCTAGCAGCGTAGTGGGTGAAGCAACATAGATGAAGATCCTCCCCAAACAATCTGAAAATACAGAGGTGTAAAATGCTGCATCCCAAAAAAGCCTCCCGCTAGAGGGACTATTTTTAAAAAGACTTTTAAGAGGTGTGAAAGTGAAGCTGTCTATTATGTTTCTCCAGCAAGGCTCCAGAGCCTAGGTTTTCTAACAAGGATCCAGAGTGGCCACTTCTGGCCCATGGGGTGGGGGCAGGCGCTCCTGCCTGCTCATGGCCCCAAGCCAAGCACCCCCTGGGGGGGAAATGATGGGCCTCTATGCATTCGGCGGCCTGAACAATCCAAAGGAAAATTGAACTCTCCTAAACACCGTTGGTTCATAGAACCTGAATTAAGCTTGAACTTTGCTGATGTCTCTGAGATTTTGCTCTCTCTAAACACCATTTAAATCTGCATTATTAGCCCCCTTCCTTGGGAAAGTACAGCTGCGGCTGTACTTACAGCTTTTACACGCAGCAAATTGCCAAAAACACCCAAATAAATAACAGGGAATCTATTCTTCTCGCCTGCCTAAGGGTCAGTTGAAAGCCAATGGAAATAACTAACTCTCTTGCATCAGCAGGAGAAATGGACATTTCAAGTTGGGGAGCTCAGGGGGAGCTAGTTTTGGTTACTAAAGATTTCCGTTTAAATGCAGATGCCGGAAACTTATTTTTAATCTTCTGTTTGAGGAGCGTGGATATGAATTGAAGGGCACTGCAAGCTGCTTTAGTTTAAAACACAGATTAATCAAGGAGAGGAACCCTGAAAAAGAGGCTTCAAACCCAGAGGAAGAGCCTGGGCACACAAGGGGTCAGATGATGTTATAGAGGTCCTGCCAGAGCCCCCACCCTGCCCCCCAGCCTTGTAGCCCAAGGCTCCACTGCCCCAGCTTTATGTCTGTCATAACTTTACATGCTGTCAGATTTCAAACAAAAACACAGTTACATTATCACGCCAAATTATGGCTGGCGGTGGTAAAGATACTGTTTTTAGGTCTGGCGCTCGGAGGCTGCCCTGGACAGCTTTCAAAGAAAATGGAGCTCTCCCGGGCTCGGATTTCATCTACTATGGACTGTTTGATGAGTCTGGACAGAGAAAAAGATACTTGATTCTGGCCTCTGAGTGCCCCCACAGAGAAGCCACTTTGCATACCCCACTAGTAACGGGGGGGGGGGGGGGGAGACCCAATGTCACCCTTCCCGCCCTCCTTCTGACGGCGTCACTAGGGACAGGGGGTCACTTCAGTTCTCCCCAGAAAGGCCTTTGAATTATCTGTAATGATCATAAAAGAAGAAAATCTAATCAAATCTACCTGCTTCTTTCTCGGTGAAAATCTTGCTTTGTAACATAACACCTCCAACCTAAACTTATCTTCCTGCCTTTCTCCTTACTAGCATATTAGATGCTCTTCTTCAAACCTTAACTAAAAATATTTTCTGAAGACAAATGTGATATTATAAATGTCACCACAGAAGACGATAGGAGCCGTTATTTTCTATTTATCACAAATATTGTCTGATGCTACGTACCTGAAGAATACTCTTGATTAGAAAGGCCCTTCCTTTTGTTCAGTGCTTCTAAAAATATAAAGACTATCATAAAAAAATAAAATCCTAGTACAGGTGACACAAATCTTTCCCATCAGACTTTTTAATTTTTTTTTTTTTTGGTGCCAGAATTGGGGTAGCACATTATGATGAAGATTCAAAAAGAATAATTAAAGTTCTACACGGACACAGATCTGCCTGAGGGAGGACCTTTTATGTTGTTTTGCATTTCGTGTGTCATTCAAAAGGTTTGCAACTGGGAAATGATGTTGAACTAAAATAAGACAAGAACACATTGACTGAAATTATACCCTGTCCAATGAGTTGACACCCCTTTAGACAGCTCACCACGATGGCTCTGGAGCCAGCACTGCTCTGCATATGGGTGACATTTAGACTCTGCACAGGGGCCCAGAGGAGCCGTCTTGAGGTGGGGAGAGAGCACACAGAGTCCTGGGTGGCAGAAGGAAAAGGCGAGTATCACCTGGCACCTGCATGGCTCTGCTCTCTGGCTGACAGGGAGTTACAGTGAACAGCCCCCCTGACCATTCTGCAACCCGGTGTATTTTGCTCGGTATTACCCACATAGTTTGGGGTTTTTCGGTTAATATTTAAGCCAACATTTAGCCATAATGGAGTAACACAGAAAGATCCAGATGTTTGGCTTCCTTTTAAAATTTGACAGTTGTGGCAACACTGACTTTCCCTTACAATGACACTGAAGGAGCAGAGTGAAGGCTGCCCTTTCAAGCGAGCCATTTATGCTCTAGTTTTCCATAATTCCCACCACTCCCTATTTACCTTATCACTGAGATTGTCAGCTAGCATTTATCCTTGCATTTGCAGTTTTCATTTTGTTATAGCAAAGATCATTTCTGGGTACCTATATTCTCATATTTTTAGAAGAGAAAGGAAAGGATTTTTAAAAAGGGTGGACTGAGTCAGCACGTTTCAAGTATTGATAAAATACAGCAAGGAACTCCTTGTGAAAGTGAAAAATATCCCAATAGTTATATGTGTAAACATGAGGTCCATATCACCAATTCATGACACTTACATGGTACTTGTGAACATTTATCTCTTCAAGAACTGTTTATTGAGCACCTATTATGTGCCAGGCATTGCTCTAATATCAGGGATACATCAACTAGCAAAGTAAAGAAAATTTTCTGCAGCCATGGAACTTGCCTCTCTTCAAGAAAAGGCAGGAAATTAAAAAATGCATAGACATGAGCAAGGATTCCTATGTAAGCTAAAAGTGAAAAATAATATAGAGGAGAAAGGGGAGAGCATATGTGGAGCAGAAAAAGAATATTGGGAGTATATGGACTTTCAATATGCATTTAAGATTGTGAGCTCAGGACTTTGGTGTTTCTTCCCCTGTGATCCTTACTGAATCTCCCTCCTGCAGGAACTCTTCCCTGACTACCTTATCTGACACAAACCTCTCTGGAAGACAATGGTACTAACGAAAGGTCACACATACTTGGGTTCTAATAAAAAAAACATAGTTTGAGCTACTTTGGAGTCCTGGGTTCTTTACTTGGCAAGGACCTTGGTCCAAATTAGGGATAACACAAGTACATGAATAACTCTCAGATTAAGTAAAATATACTGAGGATCATAAAAAAGGTAGAGAAAAAATACCATCCATAGTTCAGAGGGGAAGGTATGACCTGCAGCTGTAGCACGAGGGGAGAATGGTGTTTTGCTCAAGGGTCTGTCCATGATTTCACTGCCCCACTCAACCTGGTCCTTGATTCCCACCCCAGCAAGATGCAGTCAAAGCTCCTCATTCTGCATTCAAGGCCTCAGCCTCTTTGCAACCCAATTTTTCCAATCTCATTTACTCCAGTCATTTCCTTCTGCAAATGCCTCTGCTAATGCTGACACCAGAATAAAAGGCATAACTACAAAAAATTGAGGGGGTGGGAAGAATACTATCAACAGAGAAATTTCTCCAGGAAAGGACAGAAGCATGTCAGAACATGTCATGAGATAATGCTCCACTTGCAAATATAATAAAGGAAATTGAAACTCTTAAGACAGACCATAAACAAGAGATTCAAAGAATCAAAACATAGATGTTCCAACAGGAGGACTCAGGAAATAATGGAAGAAACAAATAAAACTGCTTTCCCAAAAATAAATAAAGCCACCTTTTAGAAATAAAAGTCCTACTAGAAGGAGAATAATTTGAATAGACTCTGCTGACAACACAGAGATATAGAACAAGAGTTTGAGAAAACCAAGCACTCCAATTAATGAACAAGAACAAGAACAACAACAACAACAAAAAAAAAAACAACCCAGGGAAGACAAAGGAAATTCCACATACATATAGCTAGTGTATGTGAAGAAAAGAATATTTTGAAAATAACGAAAAAAAATCAAATCAAAGATATAATAAAAGAAAACCGCCCTTAAATCAAGAAAACAGTTGTTGGACTGAAACAGTTTCCGGTGTTGTAGGAAGCTCTGATGCATTTGAAATTTCAAGGAAAAAAGAACCCTATGGATTCCATATTAAAGCGAAGAACAAGTAAACAGACATGGAAATTGAACAAAAATATAGCAAATCACAAAAAATATTGAGAATACCATTCAATTATAAAAGATACAGGAAAGTAATTACTAGACTATTGAAAACATTACTTTTCCATAACACTAATGGAACAGTACACACAAGCACAAACACAAGACAAAGTTCAGATAATATAACAGGATACAGAAAGCAAAACCAGGCAAAAAAAAACCAAGGAAAATCGAAGTATTAGAATCAACTTTACTTTTAACACCAATAAGTATAAATGAGATAGATAGTATAAATGAAAAGAAAACACGCACTTTGAATGATAAAAACAAAGCAAAATGTTATTCTGGATATGTGACTTATTGATTCAGAAAGATTAAAATTATGATGACTGGCAAAGATATAACATGAACACAAAAGTGAAAGTAGGGTTTTGATAACTTTATCAGGTACATTTAAATTTAAGGCAAAGATAGTTAATGATACCAAGCTAGACACATCACAATCAACACAACAATCTCACTAGATGATGTGTACCAAAAAAAAAAAAAATCACAAAATAAACATGACAACAACAACAAAAATAAATAAAAAGGTATTTTCGGAAAAGCAAAAATCACCAAAAATATCAATAAGAGACTTTGAGGCATGTCCAGTTCATCACAGACCAAATAGATATAATTAGGAAGGATGTGAAAAATATATGTAGCAGCATTGATAAGGTAACTAACAGAGGTCTAATAAACAATCCAGTCAAAAAATGGACAGAAGAACTTAAAAGACACTTCTCCAAAGAGGAAATGCAAATGGCCAACAGGTATATGATAAAATGTTCAACGTCCCTTATAATCAGAGAAATGCAAATCAAATACCACCTTACACCACTGAGAATGGCACATATTAAAAAAAAAAAACAGGAATCAACAAACGTTGGCGAGGATTTGGAGAAAAAGGAACTCTCCTACACTGCAGGTGGGAAGGCAAACTGTTCCAACCACCATGTAAAGCTGTGTGGAGTTTCCTCAAACTACTAAAAACAGATATACCATATGATTCAGCGATTCCACTCCTAGAAATATACCCAAAGGACACAAAAACACTAACTCAAAAGGGTACCTAGGGCCTCCCCGGTGGCGCAGCAGTTAAGCGCTGCGCTGTGGAGCTGTCGGCAGCGGTGACGCGCGTTCGATGCCCGGCCAGGGAGAATCCCACATGGTGCGGCAGACCTCTCCTGCCTCGCCCACTGCTCCCCTCAGCAGTGTATTTCTGATCTGCCTGTTGTGCTCCCCGCTCTGTCTCTGGTGAACCCTCTCGCCGCCCCACGTCTCTGGCCTGTACCCCAGCTTGTATGTATAAAAATAAAAAATAAATCTTTAAAAAATAAAAAAAAAAAGGGTACCTAGACCTCTATGTGTACTGCAGCACTATTGCAGCACTGTTAGGTAAGCTATCGAAACAGCCCAAATGTTCAAAAATAGATGACTGGATCAAGAAGATGTGGTACATACACACTATCAAAAAAGATAAACTCATGCCATTCGCAACAACATGTATGGAGCTGGAAGGGATTATACTCAGTGAAATGTAAGCCAGAAAGAAAAAGAAAAATATTGGATGGTTTCACTTATAGGATGTAGGGGAATCAAATAAAGGATCAGGAAAAAATAATTATAATAAATAAAAAACAAAATTAGTAGGCAACTATAAATCAGAGACATTCTACAGTGGAGAGTGAGGAAGAAGGATCAAAATGGGAGGAAAGAGCGCAAAGATTAAGGTGATGGTCCACAGGAGCTGAGGCGGTGGGAATTTTATGGGGACTACACCTGAGAGGAGAATGCATGCATTTACATTGTACAAAAAGGAAGACTGATGTAAAATATACACAAAATTAAAAAAAAAAAGAAAATGGGCACTTCTTTCAAATCTCTATAAAATACAAATGTAGCCATTAATCGCAGGGAAATCTGATCTGTAACAAAGCTTGAAATAGAACACAGTCTCTGAGCCATAGATATATATACACGTGTGTCTTTGGGCTTAGACATTAACACCTAAAACAGAAAAGAAACAAAAGCAAAACACACCTAACACTGGAAACCTTTATAAGAAGAAAATTGCTCCAGGATAAAGTGAAAGTTAAAAGGAAAATGTAGAATCTCTGTTTAAAAGAAATTGTTGCAAGTCAAGGGAGTTAATGATAAAATAGAGGGAAAAGCATAACCCTTGAAACCTAGGTTATTCAATAAGAAAACAAGAAAATAAGTGAACCAAGCACTGAATTCACAGTGAAGATAAAGAGGAACCAACACATCTTACTGAAGCAAGAAAAATTATTAAAATAACAGCAGAGGGCCTCCCTGGTGGCACAGTGGTTAGGCGCTGTGCTGTGGAGCTGTCGGCAGTGGTGACATGAGTTCGATGCCCCGCCAAGGAGATTCCCACATGATGCAGCAGACCTCTCCTGCCTCGCCTACTGCTCCCCTCAGCAGTGTGTTTCCGTCGATCTGCCTGTTCTTCTCCCAGCTCTGTCTCTGGTGAACCCTCTTGTCGCCCCACACTTTTGGCCTGTACCCCAGCTTGTATGCATAAATAAATAATCTTTAAAGAGAAATAAAATAACAGCAGAAATGAATGAAAAACATCTAATGAATATATTTTTATGTAGGGGGAGGTACAATAAAATAATAAAGCTCTATCTCAGTGGCTCAACGAGGGGTGATTTCTCCAAATCAGGTGACATCCGTCAGTGTCTGCAGGTGGTTTTGCTTGTCTCAGCTTGGGAGTTGCAGGGAACCTAGAGAGGAGATTCCCAGGCAGCTGCCACCCATCCCACAGCAGCCAGGGAAGCCCCACAGCAAAGGCCCCCAACTTAAAATTCAGGTGAAGCTGCAGTTGAGACACTCCACCTATCTTTTTTTTTAAGATTTATTTTTATTTATTTATGCATACAAGAACTGGAGTTTAGGCCAGAGGTTGGGGGGAAGGCGGTGAGAGGATTCACCAGAGACAGAGTGGGGAGCAGAACAGGCAGATTGACTGAAATACACTGCTGAGGGGAGCAGCGAGGAGGCAGAAGAGGTCTGCTGCGCCATGTGGGAAGCTCCCTGCCTGGGGATCGAACTCGTGCTACAGTGGCTGCTGATAGCCTCGTAGTGCTGAGACTTAACCCATTGTGCCACCAGGGAGGCTCCAATCCAACTATCTTAATAAACACACAAGGAGGAAAGCTTAAATTCACATTAGAAATAATAATACAGATCTGACCACAGATTAAAAAAAATATTCAAATATATATAAAATGTGTTATTTTCTTTTGTGCAAATCATTTTAAGGAGATAAAACGGAGACATTTTTATGAAAGTAGAAATTATTGAAGTTGACCACAGAAGAAGACAAAGAGTTTTAACAGGTCAATTACAGGCCAGTGACATGACCCAGAAGAGCTGTCAGAACCACCTCAAGAACAACGAGACCCACGTGTTGCCACAGGTTAATTGTATCAATCCTTCAACATACAGATGAGACCAAGGCTATTTTGAGTTCAAGAACTTAGAGAAACGCTCCTCGTTCATTTTGAACATGGTATATGACATTGATATCAAAACCTGACAAAGGTATAAAAAAGAAAACCATAAATCAATCACACTTTTGAATAGCAATGCAACAGATCCTAAATAACGTTGAAAGTTCAGTGATCAAACTGTTTGATTTCTATACTGCCTTGGTGAAGAGATTCTCTGAATTGGGAGAAGAATTTTTAATTCTATTTCTCGATCAAGGTTCATTATTTCATTCTTTGTAATGTAATATAAAAGTATTTCAAACACTTATTTGCAAAAATGAAAGTAGATTTCAGCAGTAGTAAGTTAAAAACAGGCCTCTATCAAATGGAGTTAATTCCTTAAATTTAAAGATGTGTTAATATAGGGAATATATTAATCTTCTGATGATTCACTTTTGGATATTTTAAAATATCAAACAGAGAAAGCTATTTGATGATGATGTCCACTAACTTATAAGAGGCATGTTTCAATCTAAACATAAACCCCTAATTAAAATAAATAAACATGTCCTCCTTAGTGGCCTCGGGGTTAAGTCTCAGCACTATCACCTCTACGGCCTGAGATCCTTCCCTGGCCAAGGAGCTGAACCACATGGCGCAGCAGACCTCTCCTGCCTCTCCCCCTGCTCCCCTCAGCAGTGTATTTCAGTAGATCTGCCTGTTATACACTCCACTCTGTCTCTGGTGAATTCTCTCACCATCCCCCCAATCCTACACCCTTCTATGCAAAAATTTTAAAAAATAGAACATGAAAATTAAAAAAATAAATAAAAATTAATAAATTAATAAAATAAACAAACATCCAAACAGAAGGAAGTTTCTGGAACATGTACATAGCAAGATGCTTAGTACCAAAATGTTCAGTCTCATGTAATGCAGGTAGGAGCCTCAAGCCCACCACCATATTCACTCGGGACACTATCCTCATGAGGCTTAGTCACGTCAATAGAAAGGGGGGGAAGAAATATGAGGCAGTGTCTTGTTAAAAAGAGGGAAGATTGTTATTATTTGCAGGTAACATGTTTCCATACCTGAATACTTATAAGAAAGTGCTGCTGGAGCAGGGGCCTCCCAGGTGGCCTAGGGGTTAAGTCTCAGCATATCACCACTACAGCCTGAGTTCGATCCCCGGCCAGGGAGCTGACCCACAGGGCGCAGCAGACCTCTCCTGCCTCGCCCGCTGCTCCCCTCAGCAGTGTATTTCAGTAGATCCACCTGTTCTGCCCCCTACTCTATCTTTGGTAAATCCTCTCACCCCCCATACCTCTGAACTACACCCCAGTCCTATTAAAAAGGAGAGAGAGAGAGAGAGAAAGAGAGAGAGAGAGAGAGAGAGAGAGAGAGAGAGAGAGAGAGAGAGTACTGGAACAACAGGACAATTCAGCTAGGTGGCCAGTTGTAATATGAATGTACAAAAATCGGTAGTTTCTATTAACCCAAAAAGTAATAATGAGAAAACATAATTAAAGAAAAGATTTGATCTACAATGCAATACAATGTGAAGGAGAAAGACAAGGAGAGAGTGAGAGTGAGAAGGACAGAAAATACTGAGAAATAAACCTCAATACTAATTGTAGGGCCTAAATAAATAAATAAATAATTGCTTAGAATTTCTAAGCAATGAAATTAGAAAGTACCATTTTGTGGTTGAACATAAGACTCTAAGTCACAATAATGTTACTAATCCCTGTATGTTTATGAATCGTTTGTATTTCCTCACCCTTCCCCCAAATTCTGCTAAGTATTTTGTTGAGAGAATAATTTCAAGCTAAGACTAAAGATCATATGTAAATTAACATGAAACTCATCTAATAAAGAAAAAGAATAGCTTTACCAGATACTATATTGAAATATGTATGTTTGGAGAGAGAGAGAGAGAGAGAGAGAGAGACAGACAGACAGACAGACAGACAGAAGACAGACGGACGTACATACATACTTTGGAACAGATGCAGAAATGACAGACAAGTCAGTTGAGTAAAACAGAGGTCAGAAGTGAACAAAAATGCGTATGAAAATTTGGTCAATGAGAAAGATGCTTTTATCCCCCCAAAGATGCCTTTTTTAATCAGCGAAAGAAGAATAGAATAGTTATTTAATAAATGCTATTGAAGTCAGCTGGTGAGCACCTGGGTTTGGGGGAGGATAAAATGTAAAACTGGAACCCTAATTCACTCCTTACCCCAAAATAAAATTAAGATGATTAAGGATCTAAAGGCCAAAAACTAAGATAATAATAAAAGATAACATGGAGTTTCCTATGAAATCTAAGAGTAAGTCATAAAAGTCATAATATGACAGAGAAATCTAAGTTAAAAAAACCTCATTATGATAAAAAAATTATAAACAAAATCAAAAGGCATATGACAAACTGGGAAAATATTTATAACACAAATGACAGAAAGGGGCTAATTTCCTTAATATATAATAAGCTCTTGCAAATCAGTGAGAAAGATATCAATCATTCAATAGAAAAAAAATGGCAAATGATATGAAAAGGCAAATCACAGAGAAAGAAATATAAATGACTTATAAACATATGGAAAGATGTTCAGTGTCACTCATAATTAAAAACATGCAAATAAAAACAATGGGAGACCTCTCAGACAGGCAAAGGTTTTCAGCTTTGACTGAACAGTTCTATTTCTTGGAATTTTTCCTGCAGAAATTCTCTCTCTTACTCTCATCCAAGATGACCAGTAATAGAAGAGAGAAGAGAAAAGACAGATAGATAGATAGATACATAGATAGAAAGGCAGGCAGATAGGTATTGGATATATCTGCACACACTCATAATTATTCATCAGTAGGGGACTGGTTAAGAAAATGATGGTCAACCTCTACAAAGGAACTAGAAATTCTCTGCAATTATTAGCAACAATATGGAGAATGTGGAAAAAATATGCATGATCTACTGATAAGTAACATAGCAAGATAAAAAGTGTATATAGTGCGTCTCAGTTTGTTTAAAATTAAAATGCATACTTAGGCATTTGCATAGAAAGCAGAACACTGGCTCTTTGGTGGTGCTGGGTGGTGCTGGGCTAAGAGTTTGGGGAAGAGGAAGACTCACTTCTCATTAAACAGACAGACCTTTTGCACAGGTTGAGTTCTTCCCATGTGCGTGTATTGTAATGAACAAAAACCCTTCCTACATTTTCAAAAAATGAGGCAGTCACAGCAAAAGCACTAAGGTGTGTTCAGTGACCCAAACTGTGGAAATCTGAGTAGATTATACCAATAGATTTATAACCCATGGAATAAAATAAGTACCAGTGGTACACAGTGGATAAGAAAACAATTGAATAACTCCTAAGAGGTGAGGGACAACTTTTCCTTGCAGGACAATTGTAATTTAAGAAACACAGAAGGAATGAGGGAAATAAAAATTCATAATTAGAACATGGTAGTAATAATTGCTATAGGTAAGGGTTACTAGTGGCCATAAAAGTTAGTGGGAAAAACCATGGAAGTAAATAGCATGTTTGCCTTGTCTCAAAGCAGCTCCCCACAAGAGACACTTTCATTGCAAAGGAAAAAATAACAATCACAGCTGAGAAACCTGGATGACACCATCTTAACCAGGGGAGCAGAAGGCAACCTTCTGCTTGCCAGAGTCGTTGTCAAGGAGACACCGGGCCCCCAAACACCGGGCAATCGGGAATAGAAATGCTTACTGGGTAGCCTCAAGAGTCTGCTCAGCCCCAGTCTTGAATCTGAAGACTTAGAGCCTGGAATCTCAGTGTCCCTTGGGTCTGGAGAACAGAGCAGATTCTAAAACCACCGCGTCGTACCTTAATGGTCTCGGAAAGTGGCTGACCCGCGGACTGTTTGTTCCCTTTTCTCAATGTGTAAGAGCTGGAGAGAGAAGTCACTGCAAGGGGGCCGACATGCTCCTTCAGCCTCAAACTGGCTGTCCACGTCATGGCCCCAATGCGGGGGCGGGGTGGGGGGGGTGTCTACCACCGCCCAGCACCAGAGACCCATGCTCAGCTCAGTGAGGAAACCAGGCTGCTGAATCCAGCATTCCAAAATGCCCGGGGCCGAACCGCAAAAAAAGGTTGGTGCCTTCGAGCCCTGACTCCTGGCTCCCAAGGCCGCCACTGGTTCACGCTTAAAAGATGAAAATTATTTTGAAAACCAAGGCCAAAGGCCACAGGCATATATTTGCAGCATATTATTGACATGAGTGTGCCATGGACCTAGCCAATCAGAAAGTAATTTTATAAACACTGTTATTAAACAGAAGGGCAATTACTTTAAGTACTGGAAAAATGTCAGGGTCATACATGAATTTTGTGGGTATCACATTTTATTTGACACTCAGTGGATCAATGACTCCAAGGAAATTTATTCAGAAATAATATGCACCATGTCACCAACCTTCAAGCTAAACCTCCCCTGTACAGATTGTCCAAATTTAGAGAGAGGGATAATTTCTGATTTATTCAATTTACTAAGTATCCAGAAATGCATTCAGAGCTCTTTATCCATAAAAGTATGGAAGTAATTAAGGATTATGTGGTAAGTGTACAAACATGGCTTATATGACTGCATTTTAGAAAGGAACCTTTTTATTTCTGTCAATTGTCAATGGAACAAGCCAGGGTCCTAATGCACTGTAATAAGACATGTAAGAAGGGCCCAAGGGCAGCTTTTCTGGGACTCCTGTGTGTAACCCAGTGGCTTTGAGCGCCTCTGCTTCCACGCTCTCCTGCACTGCAGATTTCCACTGGAGTCACCTGTGTGGCTCTTCCATAAACGGCAGTCACCTATATATGCAGGGCAGAGCAGCAGACTCTAGGAGCCAGCTCTGCTTCCCTTCACTTGGTTTTTGTTCTTTTATTTTTTCAAAAGATTTATTTTTATTTACTTGTGCATGTAAGAACTGGGGTGTAGAGAGGCTTCACCAGAGACAGAGTGCGGAGCAGACAGGTGGATCTACTGAAGTACACTGCTGAGGGGAGCGGAGGTCGAGGCAGGAGAGGTCTGCGCGCCATGCGGGAAGCTCCTTGACCGGGGATTGAACTCAGTCTGCTGTGGCTGGGGATAACTTGATAATGCTGAGACTTAACCCCTGCACCACCAGGGAGGCCCAGCTTCCTATCGTGTTGAAGGGCAGATTTCCTATAGAGTCTGACAGCCACATAGATCATTCCACACAACAGTTTGGCCCAGGGGCCGCAGGGGTCCTTTGCCCCCCCCACCCCCTCCTAGCAATGGCAGTTTCATTTTTCATGAGTAGTCTGGGCATCACTCAGCAGGGGAGCAGAGCGGGGAAGCAGAGAGTAGGCCCTCAATAAAAATGCAGTCTACACAGCAGTGACTGCCGAGGTCTTTGAAGTCAGAAAATACAGTAAGAATAACTAGTAAAGTTTCTTCAAAAAATAAGACTGACTTTGGAAGAGCCTGTTTTGGGAAGAGTTTCCTAAGAATGCAGGAACTTGGGCATGAAATGCCTTCTCAGGGCTGGAGGCAGCTCCCTCTGGATGCCGTCTTGTTTGTGTGCATCCTCACAAGCCCCTCTGTCAAAGGCAGAAATGGCAGCGGGTGGGCAGACCTGCCCTTGGACCAGGAAGACGTGTTCAGCCCTCAAAGAAGCATCGAATAAGCAATCACTGTGGAAGTTACAACTGAAGAGATGCAGCCCCAGAAACTGAGTTTATCTTAAAAGTTATCATGGAAAGTGTTTCTTGCTGTTTCAACTGCTAAACTTCCATTCTGTTCCTGATTTACACAGAAATTACCCAGAAGTGCTCCATTCCCTGGATCAGCTTGAGTGGGGAAGCCTAAAGCAGCGTGTGGTGACAGAGCAGCCATCACTAGACCGCTCAACTTCCCCAGCCCCTGAGGGGGAGAACAGCACAGTGACTGGCCCAGCAGAGCCAATGAGGGGGTCCCTCGTGAGCCCCATATGTGTCAGCCCAGCCCCAGGGATGAGGGAAGACCAGCTTTGCCAGCCCCTTGTAATTTTCTTGCCAGATGGAGATGGTTGTCCATCCCAGCACTGCACAAAAGGCATTTATCATTTAGGTCCATTTTTTAGATCTAAGTAAATCAGAAAAAATTTGGTTTGGGTTTAAAAAAGGAGAAAATGTATTATAATATTCACTATACTTGTTTCTCTCCTCACTAGAAAGAAGCCTAGGGAGAGTTGGGGATGTGCTTCTGTCTTTCATTTTTTTATCTATAATGCTTAGCACACAGTAGGCATTCAAGATATATTTGTGGTATGAATGGGTAGATGAATGGCTGAATGAATGGATGGATGGATGGAGAGATGACTGGATGGATGAATGAATGGATGGAAGGATGGGTGGATGAATTACTGGGTGAATGAATGACTAGGATGGATGGATGGATGGATACCTTGAGGCATTTGAGTTACCTGGCATTGTAGCAAACCAGTTCTGTCGTTATCAGAACTAATGGCAACCTAGCTATACAAGCCTCATCTCAGGCCACTACCATGATCCTGTTCCTCATTGTCAAAGCTTTAAAATTAAGAAAATGCTTTTCTTTATCATGTCCTGTTGGACCCTTAGAACAGCTCTCTGCCAGAAAGACCTGTCAAGAATCATTATTCCAGCTTAAAAAAACTGACAAAGATCTGAAGGCCTAGTCACACAACTCTAAAGAAGCAGTCAAGAATAGAATTTAGCTATACAAAAACACACCTGGAGTTCCTTACATACAAACTTTTAAAAATAAATTAAACGCTGTATAGGAAAAGCATGAGAGACGTTGAGTATTGATGAATCTTATCCTTGCTCATGTTCCACTTTTGCATTGACTGCTAGGAGGCTCAGGTTCCAATTTGAATATTACATAATGGAGGGCAAAAATTTTTGTTTGAATTTTCTGAGTTGCTTTAATTCTTTTTCAGAGCTGGGATGGAACAGGAGCTGATGGTATGTATGTGGAGAGCGATGGAATAGAAAATGGAATATGCAGTTACACCATTGTGATCTAGAAACAGTCTTATTCCAATCAATGGCATTTGTTCTATCCACTGAAGTCAGCAAGCAGCTACTAGGCTGGAGTGTGCAAGTCAAGAGGAAGCCAGACAAAGCTGGAGCCTTTGTCACCACCCTCTCCCACTCAGTGATTGAGCCAGGCTTTGACATAGGCGTCAACGCATCTCCCAGTGGGCACGTGATAGTTTTAGTGTGTGTTCCAAGGTGACATCGCAATTTTGATGTCCACTCCTGAGGCAAGGAAACTGGCCTCTATGTCAAGATAGGAGAGGTTGCCCTTCTTTGGAGAGAATGACAAGAGCTTTCAATAACAGAATCTGAGTCATCCTTTCCAAGGGGCCACCTTGGAAAACCACAAAGGGAACAATGGTGATCAAGCTGCTGGACCCCAGCTCCTGAGAGTCAGACATCACACCCTGCCTGAGCAGGTACTACATTACCATCTTCTGGAACCCCCTGATCATCACCTGGCCCAGTCCATTCTAAGTCACAGATAGGAGTTATCTAAATTTCAACAAGGTAAACATTTGGTGCCTTGTATATGCTCCAGCAGGACTACACCTGACCCACTCTCCTGCGCAATGAGAGACTCAATCACTCATTCCCATATGACTCTCTTGGGTCTCTCGTAGATGCCCAAGCAGATGCCCAAGCAAGCGTTCGCCTTCTCATTACCCCAGGAAATTTCACCTGCCAAAAATGTCCCTGGTAAGTATTTCCTAGAAATCCATTTTGTCTCCTCATAATTGTCTTTGTCAGGTTTCAAGGTTCCTCTGGTCTGACACTTGATGAAAAAGTCCATTTTCACGCGAGCCGTACCATTTAAGATTTTGTAAATATTATCCTGAAGAGATCCATTAAAAAAATCAATTGTAATTTCTCTTCTATGAATTTATATACAAATACAATTGTACAAGTACACCAAGGGCAAGATAGTTGATGTGGTATTGTTTGAAATAACAGAAACTCACAACAACCTAGCATCCTTTGTAGATGGGCTGGTTAAATCATTGATAAATCATTAATGATCATTGAAATTAAACATAATCATTAATAAATTGTTATTAATAATTATTATTGATTACAATAATTATTAAAGAATTATTGCAGGTAGTATAATAGAATATTATGCAACTGGTAACAAGATAACTGGAGACTAACGTCAATACTTCTCCATCCCTTCATTCTTTTTAAATATAGAAGATACCCATTGTCAGATGGTTACTGTGTGATCATATTCACCAACAAAGAATAGGATGATATGGTAATACACGAACATAGATATTTCTCCTGTATTATATGCAGTTGTGCAAGGAAATATTTTTCTGAGAGCATATGCTACTTTTGTTTTTTAAATATAATTATTGAAATATGAGGGGATGTGGACAAAAGCTATTGATGAACAAAGGAGTATTTAATTGAAATTCACAATGAAAATAATCATAAAAGTATCTCCATCACAAAATATCAATACGAGTCCTTTTTTTGCCCTTTCTAAAGCAAAACAAATTGCTCCTAAATTTAAAAAGATCATTTGAGCACAGGTTATCCTGCACTTAGCCACAGGGCACCTGTGGGAAAGGATCTAATGGTGTTTGGCAAAAGTCGTTGCATCATGGAGCTTCGGGGAAGCGAGGGGGCTACTTGATCCAAGATGCTCAGTTTGGGGGGGAAGGAGACATCCTGGTCTGTGCAGAGTGGGGGGATAGCTTGGCCCAGGGCCTAGATGCCCCCCATCCTGGCACCCAGGACAGCTCTGCTCTGTCTCTGCTCTTCCTGTTTTCTCCTCTTTCCCTTTTCTATTACTGCCAGTGGCCCACCTCCCTGGCTCATTTCAAATCGTCTCTGGGCACCCCACCAACAGTCACCCGCCGTGTACTCGGAGCACCTGCTAGACCCGGCGCAGGGGCCAGCACCTGACGCGGAGATCCTCTCCCCACTCGGCCACTCCTTCCACAGGAATGATGCTTTTTTGCAGAGGAGGAAACCGAGGCACAGAGAGGCTGACTTTCCCCAGAGCACAGGCGGGTGGGGGCCCAGCTGGGCTGGATCCACATGGCCTCCACCCTCCCCTTCACACCCAGAACCATCCCGCAGCTCCTGCCCAGGGTGGCCACGCCGTCGCCGACTTCCAGCCTTGTAATAAAGGAGCAACTCCCTTCCCTTCAGATAGAATCTTAGCTGACGCTGAAGCCCAGGCTCAGGCTCCGCAGCCATGAGCCCCAAGAGGCCACGGCAAGCCCCCCGACAGCAGACAGCACTTGAAAACAGGAGGGGCACCTCTCAAGGGCCCCGAGGGTTGTCATGTCCTTGTTGGCAATGTGCCCTCATCACAACCGCTCTTTCCATGTGTGGCAACCTGGGTGTGATCTGAGCTCAGGGCCCCAGAGACGACTGGCAACCTGGACCCCGCGAGCCTGTCTCCCACCCCCTGCCTTTTCGAAAAACCAGTCTCTCTCCCCTCCTCAGAAGCAGCCTGACTTCCTCCAAACATGAGGCTACCAAGGCCTGTCTGATGCTGCGCTGAGCTTGTCCTCTTGCGGAGGAAGCACGAGGTGGGCCAGTGCCAGCCACAGAAGCAGCTGGGACTCTGGGAATGGCACACGTGTGCCTGCCTGTCTGCTAGGCATTCTGATGCCCAAAAGTGTCCCTCGACTTTTGCCTCGATTCCCCTGCAGCTGCAGCAGTCAGAATACAGAACTGCCAGCTGCAAAGACATTTCCTCTTCTGCAAAATGGGCTCATCAGAGGCTTATCCCAGAGCGATGAGTGACTGTGAGGACTAAGCAAAGTCCAAGGTCCTCACAGTCTGTAAGAAGGTGCCCACAGCACCAACCACAGACAGGAGCCACGGATCCCCTTGAGACCTTCTTTCTGTGGAGGGACGCCCCGTGGTCTGTTCAGTCTTCTGTGTCCAGAAGGTCTCATCACCCAAAGCCACACCTGCGTGGAGGGGTGGGGACCGGAACGTCCTGACTCTGCCCCAGGCTGGCTGAGCAACCTCAGGCCAGTCACTTGCCCTCTCTGAACCTTTGTTTCTTCCTATGGAAAATAAAGGTGCTGGTTTAATTTCCTGAGTGGTTCACCACTTTTGAGTGAACAGCACTGCCTGATGCAGTCCCACAAACTCAATTTGTTGACAGATTTTGTCTACAAAGAAAAGGGAACGTATTACGCAGTAACTAACTCATTTTCCCACACGCTCATTTGCAGTGACCGAGTAGTGATGTGGTAAGAAGAAACCAACAAAGCTGATCTAGTTCTTGCCATTTCCATAGCGCTCCTTTTCATGTATTTATTTATTTATTTTTAAGATGTATTTATTTATACATACAGCTGGGGTACAGGCCAGAGGCGTGGGGCGGCAAGAAGGCTCACCAGAGACAGAGTGGGGAGCAGAACAGGCAGATCAGAAATACACTGCTGAGGGGAGAAGCGGGCGAGGCAGGAGAGGTCTGCCGCACCATGAGGGATTCTCCCCAGCTGGGCGTCGAACTGGCATCGCGAGCTGCCACCACTGTGCCACCAGGGAGGCCCTCATTTATTTATTTTTTAATCTTTATTTATTTCTTCTTATCAACTCTATTTTTAAATGTCTTCTGCATTTTTTTTACATTTCAGTTTTTTATTTTTGTCCCATTTTTTATTGCTATGGAAATACAGATGTTTGGAGACTATAAGATTTTCCCCTCACCCCCAAATGCATCTTTTTAAAGCTACATTATTATTTTAGTTTATATTTTCCAAAATGAAAAGATATTCTTCCTATTATGAATGTAATATAATGCTCACTATCAAATATAAAATATGAATATAAGGTAGACTTGGAACATAGTTCAGAAGGTTTCCATGTTTATATAAATATTACAGGCCCTCCCTGGTGGCACAAGAGGTTAAGTCTCAGACTATGAAGCTATCAGCAGTCACTGCAGCACGAGTTCAATCCCTGGCTAGGGAGCTTCCCACATGGCGCAGCAGACCTCTCCTGCCTCCCCGCTGCTCCCCTCAGCAGTGGATTTCAGTAAATCTTCCTGTTCTGCTCCCCACTTTGTCTCTGGTGAATCCTCTCACTCCCCCACACACCTCTGGCTTACACCCCAGCTCTTGTATGCATAAATAAATAAATATTTAAAAATAGATAAGTTTACAAATGTACATATTTTAATAAAAATATGAATGCTACTAAATACATTTTCTGTAACGTTACAAAAGTAAGAGCATATTATTGGCAACTTTCCACCTTTATCCACAGAAAGGAGTTTTCCAATTTGAGTGCCTATCCGGGTCCTCAGTCAGTTCCCAGCACTCATCTGGGTGCCTGGGTCCTCTTCACCCTCTCACTCTCCGTAAAACGTTGTGTTGAACATCCCTGTCGCTTAGTCTGGGCATATATTTAATTATTTACTTGGTATTCATGTCTAGAAGTGGAATTGATGCTTCAAATCACATGTATACTGTTTTATGGAACCGCCCCGTGCAAATTAACATACTAAATTCTACTCCCATCATCGGTACCCCATATTGGTGGCGTCTTCTTATTTTCTTTTCAAAATTATATATTTAATATCTATGAAATAATATCCAAAGTGATTAATAAGATGATACAGCAATAAAATGCGTTTCTGGGTTCTCTCCACCTGTTGAAGATACAGACTCTATTTTTCCTTTAGGGTAAGCAGCGGCTTTTATTTCTTTATCTCAATGACTTGAAAAGTTTTGCAGTATTTGTTCTGTCTTTATCGGGCATCCCTATGCATTGGAGAAGACTGGGTGGACATTGGCAGTTTTGACAGTCCCTGTAGCCACTAAATGCTGCTCTTGTCCACCCGTCCACCCCGTCTAGCTCACTCTTCTCTACTGAGTCTTTTTTTGCTCTTGCAGGCCCTGGGGCTTGAGGAACAGCCAAAGCGGCAACCCTGACGCCTGTGGGGTTCCGAGCACCTCTCGGGCACAAGGTCGGAGGGGCGGGAGGTCCAGCCACAGTACAACAGGCAGGTCACCTCGCCATGGACACTTAACCCACGTCTGATGTGGCTTCTTCCCACGCCCATTTGCCTGGGGACGGATGCTCAGCTTCTCCCACCCCCTGCAAAGATTTACTTAGTGGTGTTATTTTTAAGCAGCTTTTCAAAGGCAGGATTAAGGTCTGGGGCGCACCCAGCCAGCAGCTCACTCCCGCATCCCGGTCACAGCAGCCACATTCCCCTCGAGCACCCCTCTCAGCCCCTGCACAGAGTTGATATTGATGAAGGTGCTCGGCCCTGGGGTCCCCCACCCCCTGCCCGTGCCCTGGGCCTCCGGGCTGTTCAGAGCCCGAAGCTGGGCTCCTGGGAGCAGGTCCCTGAATCCAGGGAGGCGAAGGCGGCACAAGGGCTTGGGGGCACCGTGAGGCTCCTCGGCTTTGCCTATACAACTTACTGCACAGGGAGAAGACCATATCCCCCACAGCCGTGGCTTTGGGGGCCCTGGAGTTTGGTTGGGAGGGATCTAAACGTAGCTTCCAGTATAAACAGACGGCCCTGAGCTGTAGCGTGCGCCTGTCGGGAAGGTGGGCAGCACGAGGCCGGAGACGCCGGCAGCCTCCTGCTGTGTTTCATCTCCACTGGCTTGAACAGAGCATGCAGTGGATCCCCAAAAACTCCACTGAGGGGAAGAAAGAATGCGCTTAAACATCTAATCCAAGCAGATGGTGATATCCACCTGCCTTCCCGCACCTCCTCACTGCATCTAAGTGAGAAACCAGGACCACGCTCCCCCACCCAATGCTGTGTTTTCATGGCATGTAAAAGGCATGAGTTGAGGGGAGTTTTCCAACAGAAATTTGCAGGGCCCACAACCGGCATCTCCTTCCTGCTGGAGGGTAAGTGGACTCCACTTCCTGATGACCACAGAAAGGGGACATTTACAATGGCCCAGGTAAGTCTCCCACCAGAGTGGAGTTGCTGAGTGTCTCAGGTCTAAGCAGCCCCATGTGTGCCACACAGAGGATCCTGCCTTTGGGGCTCGATTGCTTTCCCGTGAAGGCAGCTGGACAAAAGCCTCCTAGTGTCTGATGCGGTCAGTCTGACGCTGCTGGCCGCCTGCTCCTTCAGGGGAAGCCGAGCCCTATATCTTGTTATGTTTCTCAGAGATGGGTCCAGAGAGTGGATCTCATGCCTTGCAGGAGGCCTGGGACATTGGAGGACCTGGTGGCCCCTGTGCATTCTTGCCCACTAAAGAGAAGTCCACATTCTAACTTGTATTCCATTTCAGGGGATTCCTGAAGTCCCTAAAACCAGGCTTGGGGCCTTCTACGGTCTAGGGCGGGCACCTTTCTCTAGAGCTATGTCCAACAGGCTGAAAGAAAGGAGCCCTGATTCTGTCATTTATGTGCTGCCCATGTCCCCGGGCATGTGACTTTCTAGAACACAACCCTGTGTCACCCTCAGAGAGTGGTGTTTGTACACTTGCTCAGTGCTGGACTCCCAACATCCAACTGATGTCTGGCCCCCACAGAAACTCAAATACTGCTACAGTGAATGGTAATGCATAAACTGCTTTATCTCCCAGGCCTCAGTTTCCCTCAATGTCAAATGAAAGCTTATGTCTAGATGGATTCTTAGGCACCTTCGAGCTCCTCAGTGTTCATAATTTTAGGCTCCAATGTCTTCACCCTGGAGACATGAAAAATCTGGGGACTTTCCCTCTTTGGCCCCACTTATTCCTCAACCCGGTCCAGGCAGTTAGTATGGATTCTTTAGCCAGAGACTTTTGCCCAGAAAACAGAATCTAAACGCCAACTGCATCGACTTCAAATAAACTCCATTTATAAAAATCAGAAAGCAGTTTTCTAAGCCACAACACAACAACAGATAAAACATTTCACTTTACAACAGTCCCTGGAACAGAAGACTCATTTTAAGAGGTCCATATTCGGTGCTTGGCAGGGAAGCTTAAAGCCACAGTGTCTGGCGCCTGAGCATTTAGAGCAGCCTCGACAAGGTGTCAATACCACTCTCTGTCTGCTCTCAGCTACCGAAGAGCAAGGGGGACACAGAATGGGGCTCAAGTCTCACCCTTGAATGTGTGAGCCCCGGGGGTGCCGACACCAGCTGGCTGGCCGGGGGTGCACACGCTGTGCCTCCTCCAGGGCCTCCGTCTGCTGACCTGCAGCAAGCAGGCCACACTTGCCCCTCTCCTGCACCCCCCAAGCTTGTGCTCAGCATGCAGGGAGGACACATGGGGGCTGGGACCCTGAAGACCTGGTGAGAAGCTGGGTGGGGGAGCCCCGGATGCTGATGCTGTCCCCTCAGCTCTGGCCTGGACAACACATCCGATCACGTCAGGGCTGCCATTTTGTTTTTTGGGTTTTTTTTTTTAAATAGTTTTCTTTTTTTTTTTTTAAGATTTAGTTATTTATGCATACAAGCTGGGGTACAGGCCAGAGGAGTGGGGCTGCGAGAAGGTTCACCAGAGACAGAGCGGGGAGCAGAACAGGCAGATGGACGGAAATACACTGCTGAGAGGAGCAGCGGGCGAGGCAGGAGAGGTCTGCCGCGCCATGTGGGATTCTCCCCAGCCAGGCATCAAACTCGCGTCACTGCTGCCGACAGCTCCACAGCGCAGCACTTAACCGCTGCACCACCAGGGAGGCCCAGGGGCTGCCATTTTGAAAAACTGTGACTGGTAAACAACCAGGCATGTTTTACTCTCACAGGCCTCGAGTCACCACTTCTCCTCCAGGGACACTTCGGGAAATGGTCCTAGCACGGGCATGACACGCTCAAGCTGTGGCCAAGAAGCAAGTCCAGAGTGGGATTTGTCACTTAACATCTGAGGGACCCAGTGGCTTTTAGGGAAGCCAAAGATGAACGTCCTGTCCGTCCACACAGCAGCCCATGAATAGGGCAAAATGCCACGAGGTTGCCAGGGAAAACCAAGACAAATGTGCTTTGTGAAATTTATAGAACCTCTTTGGGTCCTCGTCTGTCCTGCCTTTGTTGTCCAAATTCAATGCCTCACTTGTAACGCTCATTTTTCATACGATTAGAAAAGAATCTACAATTTCTGCCTTGTCTGGGGAAGAAGACAAGTGGACCTTCTGAGGGTGCATCGCTCCATTTTCCAGGGGGAGTCTGAAGCCCAGGTGAAATTGGCAAAAGTTTGCTGCCTGGGTAAAGGAGTAAACAAAGATAGGAGGGTGGAAAAATGGAAGGAAAGAAGAGAGGGAGGGAAGGAGGAGGGTGAGAGAGAAGGCATTTTTCCCCAAGAAAAGGACTAGGAAACTATGGGACAAACCACTCTTATCCATCCCTAAGTTTAAATATAAAACACCAGTATTTGTAAATTAAAATTTCAGATGAAAGTTTTGTTGGTTTATCACAATGAATCATGGAAAATAATATTCCGCTGTGTAAAATCATTGTGTTTACCCGGATCAAAACATGGTAGAGTGAACAATTTTTCTGTGGATGGGAGTCGTCACCATAGACGGAGAAGATAATTACGCTTCCCCTCCCTCCCCCACACCTAACCATTTGTTTTGCTTTAATTTTGCCTTAATTACCCAGAAAATTAAGAAGAAAGTAGAGTCTCTAGGCTTTTGAATAATCCAAACAAGGATATAGATTTATACAGATTTTATAATGTGATGCGAAAGGGAGGTTTTCAAAATTCTCCCCGCTGCTCAGGAAGGAACATGTCCTAGGGCTGGGGTCTGTGGTCTCCCCAGGACAGACGGACACCCCGGAGCTCTCATCTCCTTTCTCCAGCTCCCCTAGTTAGGGAGGGTCTGTAGGGGGCTCCTCCTCTGTAGGGTTGATGAAGAGGAGGGAATGGGTCTCCGAGTTTACCCTCCACTTCTGGCCAGGACACCCCAAAGAGCAAGCCCAGGGGCACAGGAGTCAGGGTCGCCTCGAGGGCAACAGTGTTCCGAGCAGTGCAGCATGAGGGAAAGATGACTCAAGGCCCATGTGGAGAATGAGAAGCCTACAGGGGCTACACCGGAAGTAACGTGCAGCCCCATCCAAAGGCGGTCTCCTGTTTATTAGAATCAAGTACAAAGATGGGGCAGGCGCAGAGGGAGTGTACATGCACGGGGGGGTGAGGTATTGGGGATGGAAGCCAGGGTGGAGTGACCAGAAGCTATTGTCTGGGGACTCCATTGTTCCTCCTGGTCAAAGCTATTATCTCTGTTATCTCCCTGCTGTTTTCTTTCTTTTTTTTTTAAAAAAATAATTTTTATTTGTTTATGCATATAAGTACTGGGGTGTAGGCCAGAGGTGCAAGGGGTGGGAGTGAGAGGATTCACCAGAGACAGAGTGGGGAGCAGACCAGGCAGATCTACTGAAATACACTGCTGAGGGGAGCAGTGGGAGAGACAGGAGAGGTCTGCTGCGCCATGTGGGAAGTTCCCTGGCTGGGGATTGAACTCAGGTCATAGTGGCTGGTGATAACTTGTTAGTGCCGAGACTTTAAAAACCCTTGCACCACCAGGCAGGCCCATGTTTGCGGTTTCCTGCAAATACGGGTTTCCTAGTATGTTCCTTGTATCAGGACTTACGCCCTTGGTGAGAGGCCCCTGTATGACTGTACATTTAGCGTGCTGAGCAAGAACTCTGGGCGCTGAGACAATAGCCCCAAGAACAAGGAGGCCAGGGATCCCACAAATCAGGGCCTTGTTGGTTTTTCCAGACAGAAAACTGGTGGGAATATCATCAGCTCTAGGAAGGAAGCAGTCTGCATGCCCAGGCGCCCCGTGCCTAGATAAGCAACACCACCGCCAACGGTTAAGCACCGTTATTAATCACTTACTCTATACATGCTCTCAGTCAACTCTTGAGGGTAACTATGGCCCCCACATTAGAAATGAATCAACGACAACTTGCCTAAATCACACCACTACAACGCAGGACTGCCAGGTGTCAGGTGGGGGTGTGGGACCCCAGCCTCTCTGCCACTTCCACACATAAACCAAAGACAAGGTCCACTCAGAGGTACAGAACAGCACCTGGGGCCACGCCCAGTATTGTCAGCTTCTCCCCCATCAGCCGCAAAGTCCCTTGCTTCTCGAGGCCACTGTGGGCAGCTACCATCAGCCCTGCTTTCTAGGAAGGGACCCCAAACTGGTCAGGGCAGGATGAGCCATCTTTTCCAGGAGAACATGTGGCTCCCCCAGTGAATGGATCCTCCTATGCACCCTGACGACAGCTTGGGGAGACCAGTCTTCACACACAGAACTGTGAGCCTCCCGCCTCGGGGGGTGCTTTCTGTCCTGCTGCACCCCACCATGGGGTCACCAGCCCAGGAACTAAAGTCTTGGAAGACTGGAGGAAGCCCGAATGGGTCCAAGAAATGGAGGGGTTCTGGCCCCTTTAACTTCATATGGCAGAAAGCCTCTGGTCTCGAGGATCTGTTCTTCACCCAGAAAGTGACACGTGGCTAGTGGAGAAGCCAGTCCAGTAACGGAGCAGGCAGCTTTTGCAGAAAGTTTTCTTTTTTTCTAGCTTAAAAAAAAAATACAACCAAGAGAGAGAATGTAGCACATGAAATCTGCTCCCTCTCACCACCTCATCTAACCTATGTGGTCATCAGACCCAAAAAAAAGTTTCCTTAAATATTGCACCACCAAGAACTCACAGTCTCTCTTCCCCACGGAACAGGACTACTTTTTTTTTTTTCTTTTTGCAGCTTTAGAAAAATAGATAATTACTTCAGTTAATTTCAGCAAAACAGTTCAGACTCATCAGGGCTGAACAAGTATAATTTACTGCTCCTTCTGACTTATTGTTGTGACTAGATGTGGATTGATGATTAAAGTGGTAAACAGTAACATTTCTGTAAAATGCCTGACTCTGCTGCCAGCGTGTCAGGGGAGACACCTGCCCCGCTGGCTGTGCCGGGATTGTGCCTTAGCTCACGGCTGTCGACAAAGAATATAAGTATTTGACAAGGTGTTATCTAATTGTGTTTTTAAAAGCCACGATACATACATCTTTTAATGTGTCACTTTAAGCAGCCAGAGAATTTCTTTTATTAAAAAGTACAAAGGAAAAATGAATGCCTTGCATTTTCTCCCCCCTCCGCCCTCTCTCTGTTATTTTTCCTTTCTTTTCTTTTCTTTTTTTCCCCCTTTCTAAGCTCTGCCCTTTTGCCGTCATTCAGTGGAATATATTTTGCTCTTTAGTCAAATTAGCTTTTATTGAAATGGTTGCCCAAAATAGCTCAGCCCCATTAGGTCGATAAGAAGAAAGAACAGTCGGTCCCGCAGACAATCTTTGCTCTGGTCCTGGTGGGAACCGGCCGGCGGTCCAGAAGGGAAAGAACGGATCTCCCCAGGATGCCGCGCCAGTCCTGGAAGTGAGGGGGCCCGAGGGGGCTTCCTTAAGACGGGGGCCCTCAGAGACCCCCTCCCTCTTTTCATTCCTGGGTCCCCGCTCCTCTTGCCCTCCCCCGGCCCCCTCACCCTGACACTTGCCAGGCTTGCCACACAGCACACTGAACCCCACAGAAGTGGGGTGTCCCATTTCCTCCCCACTCGCTGGGAAGTGGCCGGGAAAGGAGGGCCCTCAGCCCACCGCAGCGCAACCCCAAAGTCGAACGTGCCTGCAGAACTGAAATTTTAGAAGAGCTAGAAAGAGGATTCTGTCCATGAAAACTGCTTAGGAAACGCGATTGGAGGGACCGACGACCGCAGTCCGTTAGGAACGGGTGCCGGGGGGCCGCCATGTTCCTTCGGTCCCCAGGGCTGGCTGCCGGCCCTGCTCAACCCCTCACTGACACGGGGCGTTGAGCCCTGGGGTCACATTAGACAGCAGAGAGACGACCCCAGCTCTTCAGCCGGGGCTGCATTTGACTCTCACAGCCCTGGTTCCCTGGTCCCACTTGGGGAGTCGTGCCTTGCCTTCGGCACCCGCCTCCCCTGGGGTCTCCTGCCCAAGTGGGAAGCGTGAGATATGCAGGAGCTTCCTGGAGAACCTGCTGACCATAGGCTGCAACGAACACACATCACTCCTCGGTGGCTGCTTTTGGGCACCAGGGACAGAGACACTTCTCAGAGAACACCTGGAAGGGTGGGGGGACCTCAGACCCCACCGGGCTCATCCCCACTGCTCCTCTGTGCAGGATGCGCCCTATGTTGGCTTCGGTTTTCACCGAATGGAATGCAATTCCCGGTACTTTCTCTCCTGAGGGAGACAGAAGAACAGACGGGGAGGGGAGACAGGCTGCCACCAGGGAGGGGAGCAGCACCCCCCAATTCAAGAGGGCCTTAGCGTGCCCCCTACATCCCTCCAGCAGGCCCCAGCAGGCATTCTGGGGACGAGGGCCTAATGATCTGGTCAAGGCAGCTATTTAATCCATCATAGTCAGTGTCATGCGGTGACTCAAGCAATTTGTTACCAGTTATGCAAAGAAGGCAGCAGCCAGTGATGGGGAGCGGTGGGGAGGAAGGTGCAGGCAGCAGAGTCCAGCAAAGAAGGTGAGCAGGGGGGCTGGGGGGCTGGGAAACCGCAGGCTGTCTCACGGATATCCAGGCCTCAGCCCAGAGGCAGCTCCAGAGACCGTCTGGACAGGGTCCTGCGTCACCCATGGGTGCTGTAGGGAGCAACAGAACTGGCCAGCTTGTGACAGACACTTGGAGGCCAGGTCAAATGGGCATTTCATGCCTGGGCACAGGGACAGCGGTGGAGGCAGATGAGGTTGGGGACAGTGATCCTCTGCGAACTCCCACAAATTGAGTGCCTATTGACTGCCCTTCTGGAGAGACATAGGGAAGGACCCTGGGTCACTAAGTGGACACTGGTGTTTGTCCCATGGTGGGACTGTGTGTGGCACAGACATAGCTGGCGACCAAGAGAAGGGGACCCGGCAGGATCCTTGAGGCTGCCTTCTCCAGGACAGTTGGTGAGCTCTTTAAGTCTAGACTGTTGTGGTTTTTTTGAAGATTTATTTATTTATGCATACAAAAGCTGGGGTGCAGGCCAGAGGTGTGGGTGGTGCAAGGATTCCCCAGAGACAGAGTGGGGAGCAGAACAGGCTGATCTACTGAGAGTGCACTGCTGAGGGGAGCAGCGGGCAAGGCAGGAGAGGTCTGCTGCGCCACATGGGAAGCTCTGTGGCTGGGGATCGAACTCGTGCTGCAGTGGCTGCCGATACCTTCATAAGCTGACACTTAACCCCTTGCACTACCAGGGAGGCCCAAGTCTAGCCTGTTTTATTCTTCTCACAGTCTCGGTGGCCCTTCTTTGAAAGGCTCCCACCACGCAGCTCTCCTGTCCCCTCCACAGACTGTGCAGGTCTGTCAGGCTGGCCTGACCAAGGCAACGACTAGGAGGTAGGAAAACAACCCCCGACCTGACAGTATCTCCCTTCTCAGAGCCTTTGAATTGCAGCAGGCCTGGGTGTGCAGGGGGCAGGCGACTCGCGGCAAGCTGGCCTCGCCACAGACTGGAAGCGTCTTGCTTTGCCAAAGTCACAGTGAGTTCTTCTGCCGGCCGACCGTTTTAGGAAGTGGTCCCATTCCTGACTGAGCACTGGGACCTCCAGGCCTCGGGCCAGGGTTGTCCCATCTGCAGCAACAGCGACTTGAGCTGGGTCGTGAGCACCAAAGGTTGGGAACACGCTCTGAGACGCCTCCGTTGGGACTACGGGGTCCCATCAGCACACGGTGTAGATGTCCTTTGTTGTGACTCACAAGGGTCTTCCCATGAAAACCCCTCCTTGCAGCCCACAGCCCAGCAGGAGCCTCCTTGGAGCTTCAGGCTGGGGGAGGGAGAACCCAGTGGAGCTGGGTAGGCCTGGAAGGAGGCCTGACACCAAAGGCAGCAGGCCTTTAAAGGGAGGCAAGGGGCCTCCCTGGTAGCCTCGGGGTTAAGTCTCAGCTCCCCGGCCAGGGAGCTGACCCACATGGCGCAGCAGACCTCTCCTGTCTTGCCCGCCGCTCCCCTCAGCAGTGGATTTCAGTAGATCCACCTGTTCTGCTTCCCACTCTGTCTCTGGGGAATCCTTTCACCGGCCCCCACCTCTGGCCTATACCCAAGATCTTGTACGTAAAGAAAAAAAATTAAAATAAAAAGGGAAGTGAGCAGAGAAGGCCCCCCACACATCTGGACAACCTCACCAGTTCTCATCTCTGCACGGACAGGCACGGGTATTTGTGACGGGTTCCGTGCCCGTGGTTTTCACACTGCATCTTCCTCCCATCGCCAGGCCGCAGCTATAAATACTTGCTAGCGTGTGCACGAAGGGATCTTTTTACAACAGGTTTAATGAAGGGTCTGCTCCAGATAGATGGGCGAAGATGCTGAACCTGACGACGGCTTCTAAATGGTATGAATGTGAAAAACCTCAGCAAATAATAAACGCATTTCAAGCTTTATACCTGTTTATTTCACACTTTCTTTAATATACCAATTATTCATGTAACACCTAACTGAGAAATGTGTTATATCTAGCAATCACTTATAAGAATTTGCTAAACAGTAGCACAGCGGATGTGTCCATCACCCGATCATTTATCATTCGTCTATAACCATGAACTTGCTGGCAAATGGGGGGTAAAGTTGATTTAATCTTTGGGTTTAGAAAAAAAAACCCAGAAGATATTTGTGATTATGAGACATTTGCTTTTCATTTCCACAGCCAGTTAGGATTCACAAACATGAAAATCCATTATGGAATGGTGTATAAAGTGTGACCGCGTCTTGTTCAGTCAATTAGTGAGCTGAGCCTGAGTGTGCCGCTCACCCCACAATCTGCATCTTCGTCTGCAAAAGTAAAGAAGATATTCGCAGCCATGCGCTCCGGTCAAGGTGGTGACTTGGCCTGCCAGACGTGCGCCCTCTTAATCCCACCTCTGCATCTCACACCCTCAGAACGGGCCCAACTGGAGAGGGGGCTCAAACAAACCCGGAGAAGGGTGTGGGGAACCCCTGATTTCAACAGTCTCTCCAAGTTCTGCTCCTTGAAATCCTTTGTGCCCCCTTGACACCTTTCTGCAACACCAGTGGATAATTTATCCCAAAATGGATGCTATTTTTGCTTTGCAAGAATTTGATGCGTAGTGACTTGTGCATGGAAATTGCCCTGCACATCTGTATTCTGATTATGATATTTAGTGCAAGGGTCATGAATAATAATATTGCTAAATATGCTTATTGCCATCTATAAATAAAGGTTATCACACCAGAGAAGCTTTTGTTTTGGAGTGGCAGAACAAGGCAGGTTAGTTGCAAGACAATAGAGCTTTAATTTTAATATGACAATAAATACTTAAATTTATAAATATGCAAATGATTTCCAAAGAGCAGAAAAGACGCATCCAAACCTGCTCAGCAGTGAGTGCTCAGTGTTCCAAACCCACTGAGAAAGTTTCCCAAGGCCACCTTGTTCGTGTGGAGAACAAACTCTGAAGGGCGCCGCCCGTCTCCAGGGAACATTTCTTGGACACTTGAATTAAAACTGCACTTTGTCATTGAAAGCCCAAGACAGCCTATTACCCCTCCTGCAGTTGCTCCAGGAGCCCATGGGGCTGGCTGTGCCTGGAGGGGTTCTCTGCGGGACAGTAGAGTGGGGTGGCTGAGGGAGGCCACAGCCCGTACCGGGGCCAAGCAGCGAGAACACTGCCAGCCTCTGCTCTCACCTCTCAAACACGGCCCCGCCTTTGTGAGAGGATGGTGGCATCTCCTCTGTGGCTTCTGGCCTGAATTCTCTCACCCCAAATGGGCAGGCGCTTCCCCTGCCCCAGGTGCATTATCTGTTTTCTGTCGGCGCTGATCCATCGGCCTGGGAAGCTGGCCCAGCTGTGCTGGGCTCCCCCATCTGTGCGCATCTGGCCCTGCACGGCAGGGTGAGTCAGGACACACCAAAGTCCTCGTCCACCTCCTCCTACAGCAGTCCCTGGCCCCGGCTGCGTCCCTGCTACCTGGGGAGGTTTTCATCCATCCGTCCCCATGGATGGGCGTCTTCCCTCAAATAGCCGACGAGGAAGCTTTGCTTGTGACTGCAAACCACAGAAGACAAACACTAGGCTGGGAGGGTCCTCTAGGATGCTCACAACAAGCCCCTCACCCTCAGCCCCCAGAGAGGACAGGGGCTGTGCGGGGAAGATGGCTCGTGAGGCCTGGTGCCGGACTCTGCGCCCATCTCCGCTCCTGGCGCTGAAACGTCCAGCAGACAGAGGGCTGCTTGCTGCCAGCGCAGCAGGGGCCTGTGGACTGCCGTGCAACTGACAGCATGGACTGCACACGAAAACTTCCAAAGCTTCCCTGGGACCCTTTTCCAGAGACAACGTGAAAGGCAAAACTGCAAGCTCTTACTGGCCAAATCCAAAGGCCTGGAGGCCAAAGAAGCTAGGCTGGAAAGCTTTTGAGGCCACAAAATATCACATCACCACTCTCCGTGGCCCAACACGCCCTGTGAGGCGGGACCCCAAACTTTGCCCATGAAACACTCTGGCATCGATTAAGCGGGGGATGTTTTGCTCTCAAACAGCAAATCAAAGAGTCTGTGAAGAAAATTCACAGCATGCTGCTGTCCGAGTCAGCACTGGCCGGCCCTGCCGATTCTGCCAGCCGGCAGAAGTGGCCATCTGGATGGGTCCGGGGTGGGGGCTGGCTTGAACACAGCCAGCTTCTCGCCATCTTGCAAGATCCTGTGTGGCTGGTGCCGATAGAACCTCACCCACATTTCTCTGCCCCCAAGGACTGCTGAGCGAGAACACCTGGGAGTCGCTGTCAGAGGACATTTGGGGGTGCACAAACATGCTCAGCCTACACACGAGACCTGCTGGCGGGGCGGGGGGGCTCACTCTCTCTGAAGCAGATAACGCCAAGGAGAGGCAGGCTCAGCCTCCTGGCGCCTGCCCTGAGCTCTGAGGCACGTCCAGGGCCCAGCTGCCCACCCCGGCGACCCACTGATAAAGCCTCTTGTTTGATGCCCTTTCCTGCCGCTCTCCCCACCCCCATCTTCTTGTCCTGCGATGACCTCCCCCTTGCACCAGATTCTCAGGCATCACAGCCTTCCAGGGCTGAGCCTGGAAGGAGATGTTGTTCCAGAAACTTCCTTCAACAGCAGTGTCCATCACGGGTTGTGTTTGGACCATTCTGTTTCACCAGAAAATAATGGATGTGACTCCAGTTACCAATTTCAGCAGGAAAAGTCAGCAGGGTTGCCCTTGTGGCCTGCGAGAGCAGCTGGGCAGTCGGGTCGGCAGGGTCACGGGCAGGGCAGTGCCGCCCTCGACACAGCAGGGGTCTCGGAAGAGCACCCCACACCTTTCCATGCACCCGCCCAAGTGGGAAGGGGCAGGCAGCCAGTGGGTCTGAATCTGTAGCTGTGCTCCCCCAGTCTCCCACTGGCTCCAGCCCCGATGTCCCTTTGGGGTTCTCCAGCATATCCAGAGCCACCCCCACCTCAACCCCCATGTCTATACTTCAGCAGGCTCCTGAACACCCCACTTCTAGAGTTCCCTTCCCTTCCCAGACCCCATGGTTTGTATGAGGCCTCAGTGATTCTTGCGTATTCTTACATCACCCGTATCGTAGTTTTTTAAAAAACTAACTCTTTTGACTTTCCAATAAATTTATTCTAAAAGGAAGCTTTCAATCAGAACCATAAATGCAGCCCAGTACTCTTGACATAAATAGGAAATAGTCACACTAAGGAAGTAGTGAAAATAGGAGAGTGATTTAATTCCAGCTCGAATCAATCGCCGGCGAAGACGCTGGGACTCAGACCTCCTCTCTTTCTCCCTCTGGGTTAAAATTAGCAAATCTCGCAGGGACGTTAAAGACAGAGAAGCACCAAACTGATATTTCCGTCTTGATTTTAATCAGAAAGATCAGGAGAGAGCTGGAAAAGGACCCGTTTCCCGTGGTGCCTCTGTGGGCTGCAGGTCGGCTGAGCTACTGTCCAGTCACCCTGGAGTGGTGTCCACATTGGGACGCTGTCACTGTGTGTGGCTCCAGGTCACCTGGCCACCTGTGTCTCTGCTTGGCCGACCTGCGGCACGTCAATCTCCTCCCAAAGGAGGCATCTGGGACCACACTGGTGACACCCGGGTCCCATTGTTGACCACGGCGACCTGGCCACTCAGCTTCTATTGATGGAGTAGTGACCATGTAGGGTCTCAAGGGGACCTGGGCACAGGGCCAGGCCTGGCCTGCCACGACAATGGGGAAACCTGTGCTCAGGTGCCGGGACACCCCGCTTGCTCTGCCTGGCTGCTGTCGGCAGAATGGCCCCAAGTCGCCGCCTGAGCCAGTGCAGATTGGCGCTCACGCAGCCTGACCTCCAGCCGGCAGGTGCAGCTGCGATTCCAGGCACAGCTGCCACCCGAGGGAGTGTCCCGGGCGGCCACGCGTTGCTCCGGGATGAAGATTGAATACACTTTGCAGCTGGGGCCTCCGAGATCTGGGGGACTCCCACAGGAGGATGCAGAGTGCCACAAGTGGCAAGGCCACACCTGCACCACCCACCCAACCAACTGCAGTAAGTACTTTTTTAATGCACCAGTTATAGAGCCGCTGAAACCTGGGAACCTCGGAGTTAACATTGCTGCAGCCACAAATTTAGTGGGGAGCAAGCAGGTCAGGAAGGGTTTGCAGCATGCAGGTGCAGGGGGACCTCTGCTCCTTTAACAGTGGAAGCCCCTCACCCACAGTCATCCTTCTGGCCGATGGCGTTTCCCCTCCCCCAATGCTGCCACCTAAAACCCAGTTTATTGGTTCAGGGAGTGAACTCTCCAGGCTACGAGGCTGAAGATCAATAGCTCAATTGACAATAACGGATGCAAGTGACAGCACACTGGAGGGGACTGCCCACGACAGTCTGGCAGGACCCTTACTTGCACCTTGCACCTGCCAAGTCTGTGATGCCCAAAGTAGATGCCAGGTGCCACTCGGCAGCGAGCACCTCGAGAGTCTCACAATGGGCAGTGGAAAACACACTTGCTGTAATTGAGAGACTTAGAGAATGGGAGAGTGATGTCAACCAATCCGGATTTAGTTAGGAAAAATGCATCCTATCGTTGTTAACTATTAAAGTCATTTCAGCCCATCTGAGAATTGATCTAACATCAGGTTGCTTTGAAGGTTTGATATGTCTTGTAATCCATAGATTATTGAAGTTAATTTCTCTACTGAGATCCTGCTATCAGTGAAATTGCATGCATATTGAAAAATGGAGGAAAAAAAAACAAAGAAAGATTTTTAATTGGATTTCTGCTATGCCTCAGTTCAGAAAAGTAGCAATGGTAAAACTGAGGATCTAGAAGGAAAGGGTGCCCTAACTACTTCCAAATCTCTTCTCGATATGTGTGAACAGACCAATGTTATTTGCACACAATTTGTCCTTCGTTTACTTAGGAATCTTTTTGGTTGTTGTTAGAGACTCCCTTATAGGATAAGATAAAGCAGGCAATAACAATGTGCTGATTTATATCATGGTGAATCATTTTTTCCATACTTTAAATTAATTTTAATTGAATCTCATCCTCCTGACTTTCATTTACTTTTAAATGAGTTTCAGTTGTAGAGTTAGAATACAACTGACTCCAAGAGTTGACAAGTTTTAGTGTTTTGATCATAGATTATTATATAATGTTGACAAATGTTTCTTGGACTACAATACTGCATATTAAATACTATACAATACTCCTGGTACTCTCCATCTACACAGTATTTTACAGGTAGGCAAAAAACAGGCTAACTGTGTTAAAAAGGTAATTAATTTCCGGAAGGTACAATTGCCTGAAGAAGTGATTGCAAATAATTTACCTGTTTATGACCATCCTCTCGAAGTTGCCTAGCCAGGAGAGCCTTTTTAAAAATGATATTCAATATTGGAGATGATACTAAGAGCCAGGAGGAGAAAGGAGGAGGGAGGCAGGGAGAAACTGCGTGCTTTCTCTGCTGATTTTCCAGCATGCACTCGTATCAGCTTCTCCTCAGCTCTGTGAACTGGTCCACTTGGCTCTGAACTTCCCTTATGTCCCTCTCTGGAAGGTTGCTCCTGGCGCTGAGTCTAGAAAGGCCCCATGGGCATGTGATGGAACATGGGGGTTGGTATTCTTGCCAGCCAACTCAGGCTGGGACCAGTCATGGACTTTCCACTTCCCTTATTACTTCAACAGACACAGAACATTGCTGCAGCCCAGAAACCCACCCGAATCTCTTATCCTTCAGGATAAGCTGATAAGCAGAGAGCCTGTGCACCCACCAGAGCTGGGCAGTGCTGAGCCCAGTGCACTGTGTATTTCATCCCTGGGAGAGAGAAGTGGTTGTCAGCTCCCTGTTATGGATGATAAAACTCAATCTTTGAAATATCTTATAACTAGCCTAAAAACATGCTGCTACTTAATGGTAGAACTGGGATCCAAACTGATTAAGTGTAAATTCCAGGACAGCAGGGATTTTTGAGGGGAGGTACAAGAGGAGGGGGGCTTGTCTTGTTGACTACTATTTCCCAAGTGCCTATAACAGTGCCTGGTACAAAGGAAGAACTCAATACAAAATTCTTGAATAAAGAAATGACCCCTAGCACTTTCCACTGCAGAGTCACAAATGCTGAAGTGGATGTTTCAAATGTCAGGCTCTGTGGTGCAGACAATGAGAGAATGTTCTGTGATCATCAAGTGGGTGAAGATGTGTGTTGCCCAGGGTCAACACGAAAGACTTTCTGGAGGATGTGAGGCTTGACATGGCCCAGGCTGTTGGGTAGGTGGTAAGGAGAGCAGGGCATTCTGAGTGGAGAATAAGTGGGGGCCTGTTGTGATGGGGATGAGACTGGACTCCTTGGAACAGGGGACTGAGGGTGAGCTGGCACTGAGTCACATGGAGGCTGGGTGACACCATCTGCTACTCTGACTCAGTGGGTGCTCTGAGTGAGTGAGAAGGCTGCTTCCTTAATTTCCAATAACATTCCCAAAAACCTATTAACCATTCTTGTCCACTGGAGCCAATAGTCATTGCTCCGAAGATCCAATCAATAGCCAAATTTTACAAGCCTCAAGAGTTGTTTGCTCATTCATTTGTTCATTTGTTTGTCCACCCCTCCCTTCCTTCCTCCCTCCTCCTCATTTCTTCATCGTCATTCTACAACATTTTTTCCAGGGCTACTGTGTGCCAGGCAATATTCTAGGAGCCCACAGTGCATTAATTATTGTCCTCAAGAAGAACCCAGTCCTTCCACGGCACCGTGTCCAGGAAGCACCACTTTCTGTTCCTGTTTACACCAGGATGCTGTGAATGAATAGTTTCAGCTTATCTCTCGGGCATTCTCAATCTACTTAAGACTGGATATTTAAGGTAGTTTTGATCTGAGAGAAAAGATGAACTTCTAGACTGCAGACAAAGGAAGATATACAAAGAGGCAAGTTCTCCAAGGTGCAGCTCTGGGAAATTGTGCGGAGCCAGGCAGGAGGAGGCCTGTTTGGTTCTGGAAGCCCTGATTAAAGAACAGAAACAGTGGGTTAATCCTGACGGCTATTCATGGATTGGCAGAGGGAGGTAGAGGGTGTTCTGGACTGAGCCTCCGGTGGCTTCCAGCCCCGTCTGATTTGTGCGCTTTGTAGATGTGTATCCCTCGTACTGTGATGGAACCAGGAGTGCTGTTACATCACAACAGCAGGGACACGGGAAGCCACGTTTTCCACAACAACCAGGCTAAACACACAGCACCTTCCCCAACAGCTTTCTTACCACTGATCCCTTATCCTCCTGCTGCAGGGGGATTTGAGAGTGTAAATAACACGGAGGCTAAGAGGCGTTATCTACCTGAGTCCCGAAAGGAGCCATGGAGCAGAGCCCCCTCTCCTGCTGGAACTGAGCAGGCAGCCGCCCAGCCCCCAGTGCCAGCCCTGCCCAGAGCCCCGATTCCAGAAGGAAGCATCCCCTTGCATCAAGCAAGCTCCACAGGTGAGAGACCCTCCAGCATCCCGGGCACCACACATACACACCCCCCCAAACCATTCCTCCTCCTCCAGGGAGGCCTGCTGCCAAATACGCCCAGCACCTGCCCACCGTCGGGCACCGTAAGTGGCCTCTCGCAACGGTGTGGCCTCAACAGACAGAAAGACCTTTCTCGGGGGCCCCAGTGGCATCTCCACACAGGCTCAGAGAAGGGCCAGAGCTGCTGTGCCTCTTGCTCCCCATGACATCACCCAGGCTGGCCCTGGCCTGTCTGGAGACCCCACTGCTGCCACCCCCACCTTTCTTGCCGCAGAAAAGCCATTTAGTGATTAGGAGATTCTCCCAACAGTCCCTGTGACCATCGGTGTCCCTGGGCCCCTGGGGACCCCCTAGATCCACCCTTCCTGGCATGTTCGGGGCTCCTGCAGCCTACAGAGGGTTTGAGATTCACCCACTTCAATCAAAGAATTAGTGCGCAACCCAGGTCACCAAACAGTAGAACTTTGGGAGACAGGTAAATTAATTGTTTTCGATTATTTTGGCAGCAGAACCTCCTCCCAAACACCTCCTTGGCACTAGGAGCCCTAAAGAGCTCAGCTGCCCTCTCTGGTTTGCTGGGCGCTCTGCCCAATGGGCCTCACTGCCTCTGCTCCCCCGCGCGGCCAGCTTGCATTTTCCCAGGCCTCAGCTTTTCTCAGCCAAAGTGTCTGGCCTGACAGAGTCGGTGACCACGGACAAGGCCTCAGGGCTGCCCCTTCCCGGCTGTGGGCTGGGGTGCTTTCCTCCCCCGCTCTCCCTCAGAGAATTCCACTTGGGTTCTGGGACACCATCTCAGACACGGCTGAGACGTCTCGGACACGGCTGCTTTGCTCCTTGGCCATCCTGCTTCTAATCGCAAGAGGCCCAGCAGGTTGTCCTGAGGAAGAGCACAGCCCTGTCACTGGTGCTGGCCTTTCTCTGTCCCCCGCGAGAGCCATTTCTGGTTTCCAAAGCAAATCTTCACCTACAACCAGCAACTGGAAGTTTCCATTATAAATGTAAGGAAGGGGAAGTTAGTTGAATTTATTAATTGGTTATTATTTTTTTCCCTGCGGAAAATTCCCCTCACAGAGGCTTTTATAAGTTGTGCTCTCTGAGTTCAGGTGGACTCTCAGGTTAGGGAGGTCTGTGCTCATAATTCCAGAAACTACTACAAATGGTCCAGGAAGCCATTTATACGCTAAATGAGGACCGGTGGGTGCACACAGGTCTGGGGACGTATTGAGCCTGTCTGCAAGGCCAGCCGCCCTCTTCCTTGGGGCCTGGCCTCTGCCTGCACCCCCTGGCCCCCAACCCCCCCCCCCCAGCCCTGGGCTTGCTAAAGGGACCAGGCCACCAGGAGCTGGGGTTGCTCTGGGCACCCAGGGAAGAACGTTCTTGGAAGGAGGAAGGAAAAAGCAACCAGGTCTGAGAGCTGGGGTGAGCTGGGGTTTCCCCTTGAGGCCCCTGTTTCACAGCTCCCCGCAAGTCCTGGGGATCTGAACAGAGGAATGTGTGAGGGCTTCTTCCCACCCGGCACCTGCTAGCTGAGAGACACCTGCTCATCCAGCTCCTGGTGCACCCAGCCCTTCTCTGGAGAAGCAGATGAGGGGCCTGGTCGTCAGTTCTGCCCCATATGCCACAGGCGCACACGTGTGCACCGGCCTGCAGGGTCCTGCTGTGCACACACCAGGGCTCTCGCTGGTTCTATTGCTCGGGCATCTGACCCCAGTTGCCCCGGTGTAGCTGCACTCCCGAGAGCCAGCTGCTGACACCAGTGTTCTGGAAGATGTCATCCCCTCCCATCTGGGAAAGGAGGTACATTCTAGGGACTCATGGTGAGACTCTAGGTCTCTTAAGAACTGGCCCTACACTGCAGTTCAAACCCTAAATGTACAAGCAGAAACAGGGTTAAATGGGGGTGTGGCAAGGAGAGGCTCTTTGTGGGAGGGTGGGCCAGCGGGGAGCTAGGAAGCCTCAGTCCCAGAATCCTGGGGTACACCTAGGTCCTCCTGAAGCTGAGGCAGCAGGAAGGGGCTGGGGAGAGGGGAGACAGGGGCTGCAGACTCAGCAGCTGCACTGCCTAATTCCGGCCACGTGCCTTTAGAAGTTGGAAGCCTCAAACGCTTTCTGAGATCATATTCTTAAAAAGAGAGTCTACCAGTAGAAAGACGAAAGGAGTTTCCTTCATGGGAAGAACAGACCAGTGCAAGAAGGACATCAGAATATTCCAGAAAAGCAGACCATCTCTGTGGTGATGCCCTGAGACTGGAGAAATTAAAATACCTTCTAAGACATTTGATTCCAAGCTGCTCACACCACTGTCCACACCACTCAGTGTGCTCTTGGGAATTTGGTAACAGAAAAGGATTGATGGATTGCACTCAGGGCTGCAATTTCCAAATCCCTTTGCTTCTCCCCACTGCACTGACTCTGGGCTCTGCCATGTGGCCTCAAGATGATAGTAATTTGATGCAAGTATCACCCAGCAAAGTAGTTTTGCCATTACATTTGCTCTCGGACCCCGGCCTCTGACAGGAGAACCAGCCCAGAGCAGCCTTCCGGAGGATGAGAGCTACTGCGGACAGAACCAAGCAGCCCCACCAAGGCCACCCTAGATCAGATGGCCGGACCCTAGACCAACTAGCCAGCCATGGAAGCATGAACAAGTCTAGTTAAGATCAGCAAGCCTGGGGCCTCCCTGGTGGAGTAGGGGTTAAAGTCTCAGGGCTATCAAGCTATCACCAGACACTGCGGCCTATGCTCTACCCCTGGCCAGGGAGTTAACCCACATGGCGCAGCAGACCTCTCCTGCCTCGCCCGCTGCTCCCCTCAGCAGTGTATTTCAGTGGATCCGCCTGTTCTGCTCCCCACCCTGTCTCTGGTGAATCCTCTCACCCGCTGCATCTTTGGCCTACACCCCAGTTCTTGTTTGCATAATTAAATAAAAATAAATCTTAAAAAAAAATCAGCAAGCCTGGCCTGGACTAGCAGAATCACCCCCACTGACCCAGACACCTATGAGAATAATAACAAAGTGTCATTTTTTTTAACCCTTGGGGGTGGTTTGTTATCCAGTCATAGCTAAAGTCCACAACTAGAGTGAAGAATACTCATTAGTGGTGTCATCAGTGCTAAAACACTTGTTTTAGCTACATTCTCTTACCTTCCAAGAATGGAATTTAGCTAGTGATTTTCTGGATAGAACTAAAAGAACAACTAACAATAACAGACACTGCCACCCTCGTAGCCAGCAGCTCACACCTAATGATCGGTCACTAAGCCCAGATGTGTGCTGAGTCCTCTCCTGCAGGGCCTTGAGCCATGGCAGGTATGTAGCAGCGGCGTCCATGTGAGGAACCTGAAGTTCCGCGGGCAGCCGGCCAAGGTCACAGCGTTACGTGTGAAGACCCGGGACAGATTCTGCCGCGGCTGATCCTGTGCGCGGCGCCAGTGGCAGCACGAGCTGCCAGAGCCCGGAGCACCCTCATTTGACAAATGCCAAATCCTAAGAAATGATGAAAAAGTCCCCCGTCAGGAAGGATCTGGAAAGTGGGACTTTCCGAGAGTCACGTCTGCAGTGCTCAGGGTTGCCTCATGTGCTGCTGGGAAGGGGACGACTCGTCAATCCCAGATGCTTCCTCCAGGGGACCCTGTGAAATCGGCCCTCTGAGCAACACCAGGCAGGCCTGAGGCCGGGAGAGGTCTTTGCTCTTGCTCCAGAATCCGACATCTTCCCAGAGGGACCAGCCTGACGCCCCGAGATGAGAGGGGCCACCTCCTCAGCTTCCACTCGTGCCCAAGAAACAGGAGAGGTGCCTACAACCCAGAAAGAATCTGAACCAAAGACCCCGAGACCTCTCCTCTGCTCGGCGTGTCCCTGAGCTGGCTCTTAGGAAAGTGGGGTACCCCCACTTGTGGCCGCAGCTCCCACAAGCGCAGGACACCCCTCAAGCGACTGGGTTTCTAAACTCTCAAGTCTCTGAGACTACCAACGTTTTTAAGAAATCTGGAACTGTAGGGCAGATTTTACAGCTTTCCCCCAGAAACCCTTTCAGATTCCACCTCTGAACTTTAAAACAACAATTTTATTTAGTGAGCTGATTTATTCATAAGTAAATAGGATACAGTGTGGGTGAAGGCAAAGGAAGCAGCAGGCAGTGAGTGGATCTGTCAGCACAAAAGCCACACTGTTGCCGGCGCAGCTCCCATCTCTGTACCTTTCAAAACTAATATGTAACCATATCTGTTTTAAAAGAGTGATTCATTTTCCTCCCATTGCCTGCGAAACTCTCTTCATCCCCACCACAGGAAACTTGAGTCTGATTTTAATGAGCTTCAATTGGAATGTGGCCTTTGAAAAGTAGTGCATTTGAAAAGATGGAACATTAAATTTTGTAATGATGTAAAACATCTTCAATTTTTGACAGGACAATGGTGCTTATTGTACTTTATGAGTCCACTGGCGATTCAAAGGTCACTTTGTATATGACTCCACAGACAGGGGCAGCACGGAATGAAAATTAGGTTACATGTGATCAGCTTTATTATTAATCAGACGAAAATGGATTTTTAACATTTTTCTAATGAGCAACAGAGAAGGAAGAAAATACCACGAATAAAACGACAGAAGAACCAGAACGACCCAGGCTAAAAATGCACCATGGCCAGATCTAAAAACGCACTTTAAATCTGAAATACTTAAATACTATCTCAAGGAATAAAATGCAGCTGCATATTTTGGTGTCATAAATACATAGAAAACTGCTGAAATACCTTCTCTAATTTACTATCTCTCTCCTTTGTTTATAACTAACTAATGAACTGATTTCTCCGCACAGTATATCACCACGGGCCCCAAGAATACCAGACTGGGTGAGGTTGTGTCACTATTTCCATGATAAATCCTGTTTTTCAGGGGTTTATAACTCAGCTGTAAACACGTAATTCAGACTGAAACTTGGCATACAAGGACTCGGCCAGGAAGCAAATTTACTCCACGATCTTCACACCACCCCCATCCAATTTTTAAAGACTTTCTCTGTGTGATATTTTGGTATTGAAAAGATAGGGTATTGAAAGAGAGGGGGAAAAAGAAAACAATAAATAAAAGCTGAAGAGTTGGTAATTTTTTTTTCACTTCTTATTTAAATCAAAAGGGTTTTTTCGAGATACTCTATGAGCATGTCAAGGTATTATGAAATAAATAGATTTCACATCCCAAGCAAAAGCAAAGAACACAAGGCTACAGAGGCATCATTAAAGTGGAACTCTGAGGAACATACAATCAGGGAAACTGAGGCAGAGTGTGCTGAGTTGGGGTGCACTTTCCCCAAAAATGTCCACATCCCCTGGTCTGACTGCTGGCTTAGAATGAAGGCTGAGTTGCAAGAAACAGGCTTAACCCTCATGCAAATCACGTAGCTCTGTGGGAAGCAAACCCCAAAACTGGGCTGCTAGCTCCAGGAAGGTGACTAGCCACGTGACACTGGCCACAGAGGGCAGTGGGGGGCGGGGGAGAGTGTGGATGACATTGTTTAGCAGGTCCCCACGGCAGTGACAGCGCCTGGGTATCTAATCCACAGTCTTCAGTCTGAAATACTGTGCTAGGCAATGAGAGAGGTCAACTGTTCATTTATTTGGCACGTATCAAATTGTTCTAGGGAGCTGGGAGATTGTCACAGACCAAGCAGTCCAGGTGACAGGCCTCGTGGGCCAGTGTAGATGCTCCCTTCTGGAAAGATCAAACCTCCCTGCAGCTACTAGACACCTTCCTACAGCCCGGGAGGAAAGGAAGAGAAAGGCAAGGAGGATACAAGGAAGAGGCTGAAGTTAAAGAGTGAACCTGGGATTCCCAGGACGTCAGGCGCAGGGGCGGGGCAGAGTCGGGGAGAATGGTGGGCACAGAGGAGGCAGAAGAGCGCCAGAGAAGGGGGCAGAGGCCCCCTGTGCAGTCCTACTTCTGCGCTGATGCCCAGAACATGTCCCTACTCCCTCCAAATCTGAGGCGCCGCCCTCTCACTGCATTGCCTTCACCCTGATCACCCAGTTTTGACCCCCAAGCCCGACTCCCAGCAGCCATCAGGGTCCAGGTGGGCCCCATGCTGCTCACGCCATCCAGATGTAAAAGCCAAGGGACACAACATAGTTTGTGGGTTCCTCTGTAAATTAAACCACCATTAAGATTTTTTTTTTTGCATGTAAGCTGGGGTGCAGGCCAGAGGTGTGGGGCGGTGAGAAGATTCACCAGAGACAGAGTGGGGAGCAGAACAAGCAGATTGACCGAAATACACTGCTGAGGGGAGCAGCGGGCGAGGCAGGAGACGTCTGCGGTGCCCTGTGGGACTCTCCCAGGCCGGGCATCGAACTCGCGCCACAGCCACCGACAGCTCCACAGCGCTGCGCTCAACCCATTGCGCCACCAGGGGGGCCCACCATTAAGATTAAGACAGTAACAGCGGAGCCTTGCACTGGGCCCGGGGCCTTCTGAGCTCCAGAGCTGGGGGCGGCCAGGATCTGAGTCCTGGGGGCTCATGAGCTGACACACCCCCTTTTACAGTTTGCTCTTCAGGTTTCCCCTACCGTACAAGCAATGTCAGGGCCTCAGAGCCTGGGCACTTGCTCTCCCCTCTCCTTGAATATGCTCCCCAGAGGTTCCTGTGACAGCATCTTGGAAAGTCACCCCTGGGCCTTGTCTCCACCCACCCCCAGGCACTCCCCAGTTCCTGTCCGTCTCATCTTGTTCCTCCACATCTTCCAAGCGACTTGGCATGTAATTTGTTGGTTGCCCACCAGCCCGCCCCTGCACTCAAGTCCCTGAAGACAGGGGCTGGGGTTGTCTCTTGTCTTAACTTGAATCTCCAGTGCCTGGAGAAAGAGCTGGAGCAGCGGAGCCTTCAGGAAGCATTTGCTGAATGAATAAACACCGGAAGATGGGGCTGCTCCTGTGACCTTGCTTCTCTGCTGCAACAGATGACGTGTAGCGGGGACCACGGGACCAAGTGGGGTCACAGACAGAGCAGGGCTCGGGGTCAGCATGTCTCTCCAGGCCACGCCAGGGTGGGCTCAGCCTGTGGGAGGGGCTGCAGAGGAGGGTCTGCCCGGAGGGGTAAGCCAAGGGGGAAACGGACTTGTGCTAGTGCCCAGAACAGGGGCCAGACTGAAAGAGATGTTCAAGAAATACTGACAGGGTGAGGAATGAATGAATGACTGAATGAGTGAATAAGTGACTGTTGCTTAGCACCTCCTGATGCTGTTTCCTGCAAACTCAGAACCCCCTGCTCAAACCACAGGAGTGACAGATAGGGGCTGCACAAGTGAAGAAGAGCCAGTGTAGACCTGCGCCGGTGTAGACATGTCCCTGTGACAGTCGCAGGCAGTCTCTGCCGCAGCTTTTTGAGGAAGGGCCGCCTTGACTAAATTGAAACCAAGCTATACTTTACTAAATAAACCCAATAGCGTTGAGCAGATACCAGGAGGGGAAATTCATTCCTTAAAAAGATACTTGTATTATGTTTGTTATTTGTCCTATAGAAGTTACTGGGAATAATAATGTATGGTTGAGCATTTCTAATCCATAGATGTGCGTGACTTCTAGGGATACTCGCATATTCTTGATCTCAGCTCCATTTTGCTGCCACACTGAGGCTGTGTGGGTTCTTCACGACCTGATGTCACCGGCCTTTAGACGCCACAACCTGCTCCAGGTGCGAAGAGCTCTGTCTCTGCTGGAAACTGGGAAGGCCTGTCTAGCCTGAGCCCCCTGCTTCTATGAAGACTATTGTTTCTGAGCAGTTAAAGGAGCAGCTGCCCCCGTGAGGACCAGCCATTGACATTAGTCACAATGCCCTGGAGGGCACCCCCAGAACTGGCATCCTCAAGGCCAGGGGACCCGAGCGGGGAGCCGAGCCCAGCGGCCCCTCTCCCTAGTCTTAGTCACACGGAGCCCAGTCCTCTGGCCCCACCGCAAATTGCCCTCATGAGGGGCCGTCAGAGGTAACGTGGGGAGAGCCTCTCTCCCTTGCCTTCTCCTTTGGAGAGCAGACAGGGTGATTTAAGGTGGCTCCAGCTCCTAACTTCACCTTTTCATATTAGGAAGCCCTGCTGCAGCTAATACAAAAGGTAGGCTACCGCGTGTCTCCCAGGGAGGCCAGACGGCACGAGATGCGGATAATATAGCAACCAGCTGAGAGAAGAAACACTAAAAAAAATCATCCAGGAATAGCTCTTCATTTGAAAGCAGTCTGCCCGGATGGGGACAGGGAAGCTGAGAAGGGAGTGTCTCAGTCCTGGTTCCGGCGCACCTCAGGGGCCGGCCTCTCCCAAGGGGTCACTCCCTGTGCGGGAGGGTGATGGCCTCATAGCCGCAGAGGACGCCAGGGAAATTCAGCTGCCTTCTCTGGGGGAGCTTGACTCAGATGTCCAAGGGCTGGGTCCATTTTCTAAGTGACTTGGGTGTGGACCTAGAGTCTTGCCTGGTTCTAGCTCTCTCCATGGGGTCACGAAAAGGAGAACCGGGCAGGCTATTGACCAAAGAATGGGCTCCGCCGTGGGCCCGCCAACTCCATTGGCCTGTGGGGTCGAGACTCTTGCCTGGCGGGAGTTGCGGGATGGCTGTCTCCCAAGTGCCACATCCCTAAGGTCAAGTGACCGTTTCTGTCAGTTTCAGCTGTTACAGTTTGGGGTTTTTCCCCAGAAGTGGGGTTAGTGCGCAGGTCATCTGGTATCTCCCCCACAATCAGTAGTCCTCCAACAGGCTGGGAGACTTATGGGGAGGGCGTGAGCTCCAGGAAAAGGAGAGGAGCAGAGCAGGAGTCAGCCCCCAGCCTGGGAATCAGTCCTGAATTTCCCTGCCACTGACAACAGCCCGTCAGGATCTACCCTCCTCCGAGCTTCAGTTTCCTCGTCTTTGAATAGGGTAGGAAAGTGCCGGTTGCAGCTCTGCTGACCACTCGGGGCTGTGGAGAAGCTGGGATGAAATCCGGGTCTGGGAAAACCCTGGAAAATGCTAGTCACGTACACGCACGCATGGGCCTTGGAGACAGCAGCCCCCATGCCTGGTCCTTTCTCGTCTCAGGGTCTCTCTGGTCCCCCTTGCTTAGAGCATGTACCCCTTAATCTCATGGCTAACCCCTTGTCACTCAGGACGCCCTGCAATGTCACATCCTCAGAGAGTCCCCAACTGTCCCACATTCCTCCCTTCACCACGTGGCATCTTCAGCTCTAGTTGTTTTCCTGTTGCCAGTGTCCTCAGGAGAAAGGAGGCCCACGAGGCTGTCACCTGGACGGTTTGGTCCGTGACAATCTCCCCTTTCCTGACAGTCTCCCTAGAACAATTGGATACAGACCAAATAAATAAACAGTTGACCTCTCTCATTGCCAAGCATAGAATCTTCTCCTTTGCAGAAGGTTTGGAGATAATGTTTTGCCCCAGAACAAAACCGGTGGAGTGGGGGAGAGGTGTGGGAGCAGAGGGACCCAGAGTCTCCTCCACACGGCAAAGACCTGGCCCTTACCATCTGCCTCCCCCACCCGTCTCTTTCGTGCTCCTTCTTCCCACTTCACAGCCTGCTCTTAGGACAGGGGCCTGGCAGCCAGGGTGGCCCTCAGGCCCCAGCGCCTGTCCAGAGGTGTGTGCCGGGAGCTGCCTTCCAATGCAGGCTGCGCACCTGAGTCCCTGGAGAGAACGGCAGGCTCAAGGAAGTAGCAGAGAGATTGTGTTTCCCAGAAAAGGGCTCTTCTCAGCACTTTTTTGCAAGTGGTGCCTGGTCCTAGCCAAATGCACAGCCCCTTTGAGCCAGGGCTGCTGGAAACAGCTGTGCTTCTGAAGTGGCCAGTCCTCTCCAGGGGAGGAGAGTAGTAGAAAATGACCCAAAGTTGTGGGGACAAGACGCAGGAGGCTTCCCTGCTTAGCCACAGAGACACACGAGGGAGAGGCTGCCCCGGGCTTGTTGGTGACAGAACGACGGCCAGGAGGAGGCCCCGCCCCGGGCACCGGGACCCACCACCCCTTGTCTCTGGTTTACCAATGAGGCAGGGCCTCTCCCGGGTCTGCCTCTTGGAGATGACTTCTGACCTGTAACTCTTACCTGACAGTCTCAGCATCTTTAATTTCATTATGGAGGGAAAAATCTGGGCCTCCCTGAGCTCTGAGTCTAAAGCAGGGAGCGCTGTGGTCCCTGCAGACGCCGTGGGGGGAGTGGGGGAAGCCGACACTGGGATCATGCTGACCAAACAGATTGGAGCACCAGGGGGAGGAGGCCCCAGGGAGGAGGGAGAGCAGCGTGGAGCTGGGACCAGTGAGGTGGCATGGACCGGAGAGTGTTCTCACCAGTTGTCCACTGCCCATTGTCCAATATAGCAGACACTGTCATTCATGGGTCATACCCCTCCCTGGGGGCCACACACACAGCGTCTTGAGCTTTCTTCTACGGGAGGCCCCAACTCTGGGCCTCATCGCGCCCAGAGTGGACAGCACAGGCATCCTGCCCTCAGCTCGTTGGCTACTGCAAAACCCCAGGAACTTTCTCCAAGGGCAAGGAACTCCACTCTGCTGGGGGCACAGCTTGAACCCAAATCTGGAGGCCCGGCCCAGCCACTCAAGCCCTTCCCTCTCTAGGGGCAGCTCTCAGGAGAGCACCTATGAGGCTTCTTAAAAGAGGAAAACGTGCTAAGGCAAGAAAAGCCAGAACCGAAATATCGGCAAAGGCAACTGTCAACAGCCTGGTGGCAAACGAGCCTGGCGGCGTGGCCAAGTGGGCAGTCAGGGTCCAGCGGGAGCCCCTCGGGCCTCCTTTGGAGAAGAGGGGGCAGCTGACTGCCTGCCCATGGGAGGTGTTTTGATAACTCCCAGAAACGAGAGGGTGTTTCGGGGAAGGGTAATTGGGCATAATCCCCCTCATGTCTGAGGAGCAACAGGCAGTCCTCACAGCTGCCCCTTATTTGGTCCCATCAGCAGCAAATGCTATTTTTGCGGCCAATTTATTAAAGACGCCATGTTTTTGAGGGGATGTCACAAACACAAAAAGGGGTATATTTATTGATATGTTTAAAATATAGGTTTTTAACTTGATTCCTTAGCCCTTAAAAACAAAGTAAAGAGATAGACAGATACAATTATGTTCTGACTAGTTTCCGCCAACCTGCCCAATGGGAGCGTTTGTATATAGTTCTCAGTGGCGCTGAAATCTGCTTAGGAAAGCAACAAGTCCTTTGTTCTGTTGACAACAGTTATTACAATTAATTCATTTTGTGATTGGTACTTGCGCTGAGTGACAAGGTGTTATTTTACCTCAGTAAAAGTTAAAGTGGTAATACCTGCATGCACGGTCCTCTGCAGACCTGCCTTCACTCACGGGGAGAAGAAAGGCTGGCTTCCGGCTGTCTGCCAGCCGCGCCCTCCCCACGCCCCACTGCCAGCTTGAGTTGGATGTGCTGGGTTACTCTGCTGGAAGTTTCTGCCTCCCAACCCACAGGGTTTCTTGCAAGATTGTTCATAAAAATGGGAAGAGCCAAAGGTAAGCAGGCTTCCTGGGAAAGGGTCCGGGGAAGCACGTGTTGGGTGGTGAATCTTGCCACCTGTCTGGGGCCAGCAATACTCAGGACAGGTCCACTATGGATTCGGGCAGACAGATAAAGGGGAGTCCTGGAGCCCTCAGTGGGTTTTTCAAGTTGTGATGTTCTCTCAGGGAACCAGGTGCATAGGTGCACCACACAGGCAGGCTGGTGTGCAAGGAGGCAGGCAGGGGTGGGGGGAGGAGAGCCAGGATGCAGGCAGGCAACCAAGCCTCCCAGCCCCCCATGAATATTTAGTCTTTCTCTGGGCTCTCTCTGGCTTTCTCTCCTGGTCTCACCTCTTCTGCAGTCACTCATCTTCTCGTAGCTGTCCTCTGAGTGACACCACCCTTATGTCCCCGGCCTCTCGGCTCAGACGCGTACACACTTACGCATGCACACACCCATGCCCCAAGTGTCCACAATCAGGTGCCCACACCCACACTCCCAAGCGCCTTCTGCATGAACACAATCAAGGCCACAGGTGACAGCCACAGAGGCCAGTGGCTCAAAAAGCCTGATGAACTCATTCACCCTACACCTGACTCGGTATTCCACTCGGGGGTCTGAGTCTCCTCCCTGGATAGCCCAACTCTGGCGCTCCTGACATTTTGGATGGAATAACTCTGCAACCTGTCCTGTGCGCGGTAGAATGGTTAGCAGCAGCTGGGGTCTCTGCCCACTACACACCAGAAGCACCAGTGTCTGCAGGCATCACCAGATGTCCCTAGGGAAGAGAATCCTGCGGGGTTGCACACCGCTGCTGTCCACAGCACCCACAAGGGTGGCGGTGTAGTAGGGGGTTCAGAGGACCTCCCCTGAGGGACCGTACCTCACAGCCTCCAAGGAGGCCAGCAGGCCCACCTGGCCCAGGGGCAGGTCGCAGGTCCAGGTTTCAGCCCCAGGAAGGAAAGGGCACATGCGGATAATGAATCTTTTGTACCACACAGAGGGTGTGGGCGAAAGAAAGAAGTGGGATAGAGAAACTCAAGGCCAGAGTTGGAATGTGGCCACAGAGACCATTTCAAAGGACATTTTTCCTAAGGAGGCCGGACTTCATCCAGGATGACCAGGAAAGGGCATTTTCTGGCTATCAGGCCTCCTACCCTCATCAGGGTCTTTGAAAATTTATAATATAGTGAAACTTTAGCCATCCCCCCTTATCTGTGGGGGGGGGGTGTTCCAAGACCACAGTGGATGCTTAAAGTTGACGTACACACACCTATGACATTAATTTCTACATCAGCACTGTAAGAGATGAGCAACTTTCAATAATAAAACGATTTTAATAATACTCTGTAATGAAAGTTATGTGGAAACCCCCCCCCCCACACACACACACAGTCTTTCAGGTAGTATTTTCCAGCCTAGTTGTCTACCTGTATTGAAACTAAGGAAAGCACAGGCTGGATGAGGGCAGGGCTACCCACCTCAACACAGAAATAAGCTTATACACCGTGTCTCTACTCATTACTATGACTTTCAATCATTAAACAGCAAGCAGGTGTTGGGGAATCCTGGTTATCTGAGAGCCCCAGCTCTGGGAAGTTGGACTCCCCTCTGCTCACTTATTCCTACTGCCGAGGAGCTGGCACTCCAGTTAACACCAAGTCACGCGGAGGGAGGGGCGCGGGTCTGGGAGGAGGCCGTCCTGGATCAGGCCAGGATTGTTTCAGGGAGGACTGAAGAAGTCGGAAGGAGCAGCGCTGGCAGGCTGTGCTCCTGAGATCTGTCGCCGTCACCCCCTGCCTTAGAGCAGTGAGGCGGGGTTTCTGTAGCAGACACACAAGACCAACCCCGGACCCCAAGGCATCAGCCCAAAAGCCTGTGGTCTCAGCCGACCCCTGCACAGGTGGAGGCATCCAGGGACCCCCAGTCCAGCGTCCCTTCCAGAAGGAGCAGCTCACGGCACTGGACTTGCTTTGTGTGTCTACAGTGGAAAGTCTTTGACGGGAGTCATGGAAATTCTCCCGATTTTTTTTTTTTATTAGCAGTATTTATCACCTTCTCAAAATCAATTGCATATTTTAAATGAAAACAAATGACTTTTTCTAGACTAATCAATACTTGCATCTTTGCCTTTTAAAAAGTAGAAAGTTTAAAGAAATCCTTATCTTTGCTGCCATCAATCCAATTTTCATATAATTCAATATTTAATAAATATAATCCTCTTTGTCTGTGCAGAACAACGTCGTAAAAAATGCAGACGATTTCATGGCTTCCTAGAACTCTTGGAAAATGTCGCCTCTTCCCCGGAACCCCAGGCTCTCTGTGCCTGTCTCCTCCCTCCCAATATTAAGGGCTGTTTATTCCTATTAAGTCTAAAGAAAAGGGTTTATATATTTAATGATTCTAAAACCAAAATGCTACCTACTATCTGCACAATTGCCATTTTATCTCTTTAAACTTCTCTGACTTGACGTTTTTAAAAGGGCAAAAGCAGAAAACCCTTATATAATACCTAATTTGTACATCTGCGGTTTCTCTCTGACTGGCACAGGCTCCATATGTTTTTAATTATCATAATAGCCCTAAAGAACCTGTTCGGTGGGAAACACATATGATCCTTTTATTACTGGTTTGTAATTTAAACAGTTTTAACAGAAAAGGTCTGCCTTATAGGGGAGTGACAGGCTCAGAGGCCTGAGATCCGGTCACCCACCTCTGCAAGCTCAAGTTCAGATCCCACCCACCGAGGCAGAACCTCTTCCCCCTGCTTGACAGAGGTAATTGGTCACATGTGACGCAGCTCTGTGGGACCTTAAAAGACTTCATCTGTGATCTCCAGTGACGCCGGGTTGGGTCAGAGTCTGACACGGTGAGAATAAGGTTGATAAATATTATCCCAGTCTGACCTCGCTGCCTTCGCAGCTGGGGCTGGGTCTGCGGCTGCAGCGGCCCAGAGAGCCCGCTGGGGCCTGTGGCCACCCACTCTCCCCTTTCCCCCACCCAGACCTCAGGGGACAATGGCAAGGCGAGGGGTCAGGTTTCCCTGAGACCCTCTCACTTGGGGAGGGGGGTGGAAAGATGACGGTGTTTATCCCGAGGCTGGGAGGGGCGTGGATGAACAAGGCAGTCTACACTGGGGGGGGGGGGGGGGCGGCTGCCCCAGGGGCTCTGTCACTCACAAAGACATCAGGACACTGAGGGAGCACAGAGAGAAACCCTCTTGGGATCACAAGGCAAGTGGGGGGCCAGCTGGGCCCCACGGGGCACACCAGGCCCGCACCCACATTCTGGGCTTCCTGGACCCACATCACAAGCCCCAGTTTCAGTGACTGGAACCTCCTCTTAGAATCATTCCCTGCTCTCCTGGACCCCCTTCCTCTCGTAGGACTCCCCCCTCCTCTCCTGGGACCCAGAGCCATAAGTTGGCGAGAACGGGCCGCTTTTATGTATTTGTTGTTTGGCTTGTTTATTTTGGAAGCATTTCAAGGATTGAAGGTGTGGGGGGCACCAGCAAGGGAGACGCAGAGACCGATTCAGGGGTCAGATGTCTCCAGGGCCCGGCTTCGAAGCTCAGAAGCTCAGCATCCTCCCTGACTTGCTGAGCCACATGGGGGAGATAAGTGTCATCTCTGTGCCTCCATTTCCTCGTGTGTAAAATGGGGAGAAGAAGTACATCCACCCAACTCAAGGGGTTTTTATAAGAATTAAATGAAAGGATCTCATTTGCATTATCATCTATGAAGCACTTAGAAGGGAGTTGGCCCTGGCACTTAGCAAGTATTTATTATCTAAAAATACACTTGGCAGATGCAGGGACAGCTCCGAGCACCAGATCCAGCCGCTGGAACTCAGAGGTCATTCGGGGGCCATGGGGAGCTGAGGACGGAAACAGTCGTGTCCCTAAACAAGAAGCCAACACGCCGGGTTGTAAATGGAATGAAACCTCCGGGTCCGAACTGATTTCAGGGTAACTGCGTACCGGCGCGGGGGGCGGCCGTGGGGGCAGGCTGAGGCCCCCGGCCCCCGAGCTCTCCTCCAGGCTGAGCCCGCTTGTCGGCCTGGACATGTCTCTTATCCCCTACTGGTTGGATTTCGCCTCCAAAGTGACTATGATGTTTTATTCCTCTGACTTTTAGGGGCGGGGGTCGCCTGACATCGCGCTGTTGTATTATCTGCTTTGCATTATCTGTGCGGGGTCGTGCAGCCGTGAACACCGGGGGCTGCGTGCACTGAACACACGGGCGCTCAGCCCCGACGCAAACTTCTCAGGAATTCCTCCCCTGATGCTGCGGGATACTTGTCCACTGCCCTGACATCAGAAGGCTAAGTTGGGGTTCAGAGAGCCCCCTATCATGAGATGGTCATAATTTGAGGAGTCAGAAGGCTTTTCCATCGCGTAGAAGAATTACCAGGGGCAGGTCACCTAACGTCTTCAGGCCTCCGTATTAAGATGGCCGTGATGAGGGGCTAAAGAAGGATCAGCTGGCTTCGGGGGTCCTGTGAAGGGAGGGGGACCCTGGAGTGCCCTGCCTGGAGGGGTGAGGCTAGGCTGGGGGCAAGTCTTGGCTCTCCCAGCGCTGCCTGTCTCCCTCCTTCAGGACAAGCTCTCTCTCCGGGTCAGTGAGCGCCCTCGGCGAGCCCCACCCTTGCAGGAGGCTGGAGAGAGTCTGCCATGCAGACCTGGTCCCCTAAGTGACCCCAGAAGACCAAGAGGAAGCTCTCTGGCAAGTTCAAAAAGGGGGGCCTACAAAACCCCCATCCAGAGGGGCTGTTCCTTCCCTTGGCAAGAAGAGGGCCAGATGGCCACCCTCATTTGAGATGTCAATGGTGACCTCTGGACTCAAGAAATAGCAAGTGCATCTTAATCAGAGCGCGTCCTTCCTGCCCACCAGACAAGGCGATGGCACCGGCCCGCCCCTCGAGGAAACGAGACCTTCTTAATCACAGGCTGCTTCCAAGGGCCAGAGGAGGCCCAAAGGCCCGCCCGGCCCACAGCCCTCGGTGACCATCCCCCCCACCTCCCCAGCTTGGTTGCCTGGCCAAGCCCAGGCTGGGATGAGTTTCCAATCCTGGGAATAATAACTCACATTACTTGGATCCCATCTGCACCCAGTGAAGGCAGAGCAGGGAAAAGAGCATAAAACACAAAGTTCCCACAGACAACATCTGTCTTAGTGCAAACAATGGACCATTATCTTGTAAATAATTCTGATTAAGCTGCAGCATTTCCTCCTGAAACTGGTGGTGGGGAGCACGGGGGAGGAGGCTGCCTCTAGAGTCGCGTGCCTGGGACCAGGTGCTGCACCACGCATCTCCCCAGCCCACCACCCCTTCAGCCTCCTCCCAAGAGCCATGAGACCCCCTCACCCGCCCTGGCCACCATCTGCCTGACCCCTGGACCAGCTCGTCACCTCCACGCGCTGCCATGTAGGAGCCTCCCCTCTGCCTGCACTCTAGCTGCCGCCGGGCTCTCCCCCTCCTCTTCCTCACTCTCTCCTCAGCTCTTCCCACTCCCCAGACGCTGTCTCTATGTCTCTGTCATTTTTTTTCTTTTGCCTATAACTGGGGTACAAGGACTCACCAGAGACAGAGTGGGGAGCAGGACAGGCAGATCGACTGAAATACACTGCTGAGGGGAGCAGTGGGCAAGACAGGAGAGGTCTGCTTCGCCATGTGGGTCAGCTCCCTGGCTGGGGATCGAACTCAGGCCGCAGCAGTGATAGCGCTGAGACTTAACCCCTAGGCCACCAGGGAGGAGACTATAATTTTTTTTATTTACTCTGTCCCTACTTGTTTTCTCTCCTCTTCCCTCTTCCCTTTCTTCAATTTTATCACCCAGGCCTCCAGTCGTTTTTTCCTGTTTTTCTCTTCTCCTGTTTTTCTCGTTCCCTTCATCTCTCTCCCCCTCTTTATCTACTTTTGGGACTTTGGGCTCTTTGTCTCTCTCTTACGCTCTTATTCTCTGGTCTCTTTCTCTCTCATCCCTCTGTCTCTCTCCTCCTTCCTCCCAATAATGTCCTGGGGCTGCACTCCTTCCTGCCTGTCCCAGGGTACCCCAAGCTGGAAGAAACAGTGACCAGTCTGGGGCTGCTGAGGCCTGTATCCCCCACACTGTGCCTTTGGCTCTTTGGGGCTTGTCAGGACTGGGGAAGATCAGCTGGAAACACTGGACACACAGGAATCCTCTCCCCACCACCAGGAGGGCCCCTTGTGCCTGGCCCCAAATCCAAAGGCCCTCCTCCTCTCTCATGTTCAGAGACCTAGGTCTGGGCCTTCCTCACTCCTGCCTCTTCACCTGCCTCATGCCTCTCTGCCCACCATTGCGGGGGCCTCCCTTGTGGCCTAGGGGGTAAGTCTCAGCACTATCACTACTGTGGCCTGAGTTCGATCCCTGGCCAGGGAGCTGACCCCCTGCTGACATGGCGCAGCAGACCTCTCCTGTCTCGCCCGCTGCTCCCCTCAGCAGTGGATTTCAGTAGATCCACCTGTTCTGCTCCCCATTCTGTCTCTGGTGAATGCTCTCACCCCCTCCCCCACACCTCTGGCCCACACCCCCATTCTTCTACACAAAAATAAATATAGGTAGATAGATAAAAAATAAAGTTTAAAAATAAAAATGAAAATGCCACTGTCGTGAAAAGGGCCTGGGATTCACAAAACCCACCTGCACTAGAGAAATCAGGGTGCTCTATTGTGAAATCAGGGGTAATCTTTCACTGTGCAAGGGTGCTTACTCCCAAGGCCTCGAGAAAATGCCCCTTGTGATTCAAATCAATTGTCCTGAAGAGGACACTGAAAGAACCCAGAAAAAGTAAGCGCCTCTGCTGTACGAATCCTGTTCCCACTGTAAAAAATGGGTTTGGCTCTCCTGACCTCTGCGCTACAAAGCCCTTTGTAGAAAACGGGAGGCAGCTCAATTGGAACCAATGGGTGTTTCCTGCACATCCCAGAAAAGCTCCCCATGGAGGTGTCCCCCAGAGACAGGGGAACCCCCAGCTGGGCTTTGTAGACAGAGGCCGTCAAGTGCTGAGGACTCACTGGCACGGCTGGGCCCCAGATCTGACACAGCCTACCCAGAATCTCGGCCCACTGCGTCTGGTCTCCTTGGGTTCTGAGTTTTCATGGGGGCTTGCTTGGGGTCTGCATGGCAGCAAAATAACCCCAAAATAACTGAAATGTGGGTGACTTGGCAACCACCAGGTCATGCTTTTTGTTCTCTGTAGAAGGTGATGACTGCACCATTCGATGGCTAATGGGTGTGGCCATCGAGCTTCAGTCAATGAAAAGCAAAGGGTCAAGCACTTGAGGGCTTTATATTCGAAAATAGCAGATGCTGTTGGGAAGTGGCGGTGGTGGGGGGGGGGGGTTGCTAGCCAACAGTGAGCCTGAGTGGCCGAGGGAACCCCAAGGATGAGAGTGGCACGAGGGACATGGACTATTCCCGCACCCACACTTGATGACGGACAGTGAGGTGAGCCCTGTCTCAGCGCCCCACTTCGCTCCCTGTGAGTATTTCAGGGTCATGGTGGTGGGTGAGGAGGGCATACGCACCCAAGGGAGGCACCTATGTGAGAGATTGATATCTGGACTTGAAGAAACCTCAACCATTGTAAAAAAAAAAAAAAATGTCTTCTCCAGCTCAGCTGTGAATGTAACAGGTTGAAAAATGAAATTAAAACAATAAGGGGTTTTATTTGCACATCTATGAACCCCCAAATCCAGTTTTATTGACTTCTTGCTTTGAAAATATATATATGGACCGACTTCCAGAATTAAAAGAGAAATTCCTCAGTGCCCCTCTTATGACTTAATAAAGATGCTCCTTTGAGGCACTATCCCCAGGCCCAGTCACCGTAAGGGGCTCACACAAACCGCAACTCCACAGTCGTACATTTATGGACATGCCAGTTTAGCTTCCACATGCGGAACCTGCTGGACTGAGTATTCGGTAGATTCCAGGACTGACCAGATCCTAGAAGATGACCTAGAAAGTCCAGGCTAGAAGGGCCCATGAAGCAGAGCTTCGGAGCACCCTGAGGAGTCTTCAAGGGCTCCCAGCCCTTCACGGTGAGGAGGTGGTGCCCACAGAAGGGAGGAGTCAAGCTCCCTGGAGCACCGTTGCCGCCAGAGGCCTCCCGCCCGGCTTCCTCCCACCCCACTGCGCCTCCAATAAACCAGCCAAGGGACGGCATTTCGCAGTTTTTAAAATTGCAGTTCACTTCCCACAGGGAACCCTCCACAGCACACCAAGGGTATAAAACATGCTCACTATATAAGGCCCCACTTACATAGGGTGCCTCACCCCCACCCCTCTGATTCCCCACTGTGCCAAAAGTCTCTGGTTCCCCGGCCATATGAAGAACACTCAGCCACGGTGGGGAGCAGAGGAGGAGCTGAGTGACCTTGACTGATGAGAACTGCCAGCTGGTGGATAAGCACCCCACTTCTGCAGCCCTGGAGGGATGACTGATTCTGAGGGGAACCTGGTAGTAGCTCAGAAATCCCCAGAGGGATTGGGCCGGCCCCCAAAGTGGACTCCTATTGACACACCTGTGTCAGTTCCCTCTCTTCTCTGGCCCTCTGCCCTCGTGCCCCCCCAAGAAGGCCCCCCACATAAACTGCCTGGACTCAGGCCCTTATCTCAGAGTTTGCTTTCAGGAACCCAGAACTAGGCCTGCAAGAGCATCTTAGAAGACTGAGGGGATTAATGAACACTCTCCTCAACGAGAAAGAGCTCAACATACTGTGAGCCTCTACGCACCCACTAAGGCCACAGCATCAGGCCAAAACATCCACCTTTGGCCGTGCCCCACATTCGGGGGGCACTTCCTGGGGGCCCCGTCCTCGTATCTGCCCCAGCTCTCACCCAGGACATACAAAACACTTGAGTCAAAAGAGAAAAGCCACTTGTCCATCATATAATAAGAGCAATAATTCAGCAAATTAATTGCAAATTTCCTTTCCCTGCTTGGTCGCCTTTCTCCTTTTATGCGGATAATTGAGAGCATATTATATTAATTTGACAACAACAGAAGTTCAAAAAGAAAACTTAACCTCGTGAGCAGTGGGCTGCCATTAGATGGGTGTGTCTGAACAAGGCCACCAAGAGCATGAAAGGCAGACTCCTCGAGAAGCTGCCAGTGTTTCAGGGTGCACGCACAGGTATTTCTGCTCATAGAGTAGCTGTGCAGAGTTCCCCAACTGTAACCTCGAAAATGCACAGTTTGCTCCAGGCAGAGTCTGAGCAGGCAGAGACAGCGGTGCCAGGCCAGGCTGCACACGTAGCACATAATTGAGTCACTGCCGTAGTTCTTTGGGGAAAAGTGACCTTCCACAAGCACTAGTCACCTCCCAAAGTTGAGATTCTTTTGTCCCCTACCATGATATCTAAATCTCTTCCAAGCAGTACATTTCCTGAGAAGTGGGCGTGAAGCCTCTGTCTCCCATCGGTTGCAGAGTCCCATTCACTCCCCCAGCCTAGCCCGCTGAGGTCAGTCACCTCCTGAGGTCACAGTTGCTTCTGAAGTCACAGTCACCTCCTGAAGTCACAGTCACCTCCTACAAGCTAGTCCCACCTGCCAAGGGGCCTCTTCTGCACCTCACACCAGCAGGTCCTCCCAGCTTGGGAAGGGCCTAGGCTATAGGGCTAAGGTGGTTCTTGGCGTTGCCCCAAATCTGAGTCCAAACAGGTGGGCGTCGTCAGCCCGTGCAGGGGGGAGGCGGGGCTGCAGGAAACAGGACGGCCAGCCCCTTGCAGAGCAGAGCGGGGAAGTGAAATCAGCTTGTTCCGGAGGCCTGAGTCCCTCGAAGCAGCAGACAGGATGTTCCCAAGAACACTCAACTGGTGAGAAAGGATTTCTTCCCCGGAGGAGGGGGCGAGGGGGAGGGGCGGGGGTGGTGGGCACGCTGCGAGGCGGGAGGAGGCTGGGATGAGGTTCAGAAAAGGGAGTTTTGAGAATCCACAAAGGTGTCTTCCAAGTCTTCTAAGGGACCACTGGGGACGACTCAGGAAATACCCCCTGCTTCAGAAACGGAAATGCTTGGAAGACCCCATTACGGGGATCGGGCCCTCCTGGAGGGAAGAGAGAACAGCAGATCCTGGATACGCGGCCCCGGGGAATCTTCCCACGCTCAGCTCGAGGAGGCTGGATGATCTGTCCCTGCAGCAACACTCCCTTTGTGCCAGGCCCCCCACTTGCGCCACACTGGACCCCAAGCCTGTCCCTGCGGGACTGCAGCTGTCAGCAAGAGCCCCTGGGGTGTGCGGAGTGACGAGGTGACGACCTAACCCGGCCAGGGACTGAGCCAGAGCCACGGCACCAAGGCTTCCCGCAGCCTCTGAGGAGCCCTCTCCGCCCTCCACGCCCCAGGCCGGAAGCACCGGTTCAAAAGGGCTGCCGGGGTGCTCCTCGCCTGCTGAGAACAGGTAGTGATGAGCCCTCCTTGAGGAGCTTCTTGATGCCTGGGCGGAGGGAACACAGCGCCTCCATGGAGGTGCCTGCTGACGGGATGCAGCCTCGGGAGGCACAGGAGGCGAGGACCCAGCAAAGGGCAGACATGAACTCCCCGACACTCCCTCCCTCGGGACAGCTGCCCGGGTTCAGGGCACAGGAAATAAAGATGAAACTTTGGAGTCCTCCTTGTTAAGGCTCTGCCCCCGCGCTGGGGTGGGAGGCGGCTGGCGGGCTGTGGCCCCGGGCCCAGGGCCAGGTGGCGTGGGGCGCTCTGCTTTACCTTGCTAGGTATTCTGGGGTCTGTTGTGTTTCCCACTGGGACCCACAGCGCATGGCCTCAGCTTCACATGACCAAATCGGGCAGCAGGAGGCAGGAAGCAGTTGTGGAAATGAAAGCTAGTGACTCTTCGAGGTCTATGCTTTTCACTGGGTATTCTCAGATTCAGAATCTCTCGGTTGGCACTTCTTCCCCCAAGTAAGAGACAATAATCCTCCTGATCTACGGCCTCTGGCGGTTAAGATCACTTGAATAGTTTTTATGAGAAATACAGCGTATGTTTCAAGCTGTCCTGGTCCTGTTTGTCCTATTACTGAGGTCAGGATGTCAGGGTTTCTGGACACTCATGCCATCCTTGTACACAGGTCACTTTATTTGGGAGTGGGGGACCCAAGCTGGGGCTCTGGATTCTCTCTGAGGATGATAATGCCCTTCCCCCACAGGACCGGTTTGACTGGGAGCAAGGGCGCCCTTAGAAATTGACAGAACAGGCCCTAGCAAAGAAGCTTGGAAACTCTGTTGTAGTGGCAGAATCCTGAAGTCCAGCTCATGGACCAAAACTAAAAAAACTAAGCAGCACAAGTGAAAAGCAAGATCGTCCCATCCTAGAGACCTTCCACCATCATCTGGGGTGGGGGGCGGGGGGGCGCAAAAGCCTGTTACACCAAACAGAGGCAATAACCAAAAAAACCTTGCGGCCTCCCTGGTGGTGCAAGGGGTTAAAGTCTCAGCCTATGAAGCTATCCCCAGCCACTGCAGCACAAATTCGATCCTGGCCAGGGAGCTTCCCACAGGGCACAGCAGACCTCTCCTGTCTCTTCTACTGCTCCCCTGAGCAGTGCACTTCAGTCAGTCAGCTTGTTCTGCTCCCCACTATCTCCGGTGAATACTGTCAACCCCCCTCGCCCCAGTTTTGGCCTACACCCCAGCTCTTGTATGCATAAATAAATAAATCTTTTAAGAAAATGGAAAATGCATTTAAAAGAAAAAAAACCTCATGGACAAAACGTCCCCAAATCCAACATTTCCAAGTAGCTTCCATTGAACATGCCCCTCCACCAAGCAGAAGGACAAGCTAAGGTTTGCTATGGAAGGCCAGGTGTGTGCACCCTGCTCTGTGCCCCGGTTCTCCCGCATCCACTGTGAGCCGCCATGGGGTCCAGAGGAAAGTCACTTGGACCTAGAGTCCTGGTGTTGCCTGCGTGCCCCCACCCCTCATGTGGTCACCTCACCAACACCAGAAGGACCCAGGCCCCGGGCATGTTTATGAATTGTCACCTACTAGAGAAGAAGGGAAAGCGCAAAGAGTTGTCAGGCAGAGGGCCCAAGGAGCACCACAGACAGTGCCCCCTGAATGCCCTGTCGAAGCTACTGACAGATAGAAGGATGTCAGGGGGTAAGGGGGGTGTTGTGGATTGAATTAACATAACGACTCCAAACTGCGCTAATGTTTCACAGCTTTTTTTATTAGCAATACCAAGATAAGTTATTGAAGCATTTTTAGTATTGTTTTACATTCCATTCATAAATGACCTAACTTGTAACTCAGCATACAGCACACTTAAAGATATAGTTTGACACTTATTCAGAAAGCTACAATTATTATAACTTACATGCCTTCATTACCAGGAACACCTTAATATATCTCCTAATTACTTCGACAATACTCCATTCCAAAGCACACGATAACCCCGCGCGCGGGTACACATTTTGCTTCCGTCACCGTTTGGAGCTGTGGATGTCACAGAGCTGTTCATTGGAATCTTACTGTCATCTGTTCCCGGCTAATAGGACAACCTGACACAATATTCAACTAGCAATAGTACTGCTTAAATACTATGGAGAAAGATAATTACTGCACTTTTCTGTATTCTTCTAAAGTGTTACAAAATACAGGACAATCGGAAAGAAGCAGTAATGCCAACGAGACCAGCGCAGGGCCCTCTTCTAGAAGGTGTGGTGAGCTGGCCCGGCGGGACCCCTAGGCAGGATTTCACAGGCGAAGGGGCCTCCGATCCACCAGCTTTTGTCACTCAGGATTCACGACTTTGAGGGAATTTTCGCTCCCGTTCAAGTTACTAAGCCTTCGCAATCCATGACTAATAGTGGAACATATGGGGTAATATTTTTAGCCTCCCTGATTCTTTGCTATATCTACTGTAGGTTGGTGTGCCGTGTGTATACACATACCTATGCCAATAGTAATTATTTATTCAACACACATATGTGTATACATTCTTCTCTTGACTGTACACGATTAACAAGCTGCAGAGAGCCACCGAGGAGCACGAACAGACAAGGGCAAGTCCAGCTAGACCGACTAGGACAGGGGTGTCACTTACCTGCAAGAAAATGTGCAGATTCATTAAACAATCCAGAAACCATTTGGGCTAGAGGCATTTGAAAGCAAGGGCAGGGCCACCATCCCTAATTGTTTAATGAAATAATGACAATAAAGCAACATTTATAAAATTTGGTCCTTCCGTCTCTGGCTCAAGCAAGAACAGTCGATGTGATTAGAGCAGGTTGGCAATTAGACAGAGAGGTGCTGTTGATCAGCGCTAAGTAATAGGAGATAATTACTACTTATTTGAAACCGGGGCTTTGCATACAACATCTGAAAACAAAAAAGAAAGAACTCGATTCCTCCGGCAGCTAAGAGGCGGCTCATACCTAGACGCTCGTCCCTTCCAACCAACGCTTTGATGCAGCAGCCTAAGCCAAGGCATGAGCCCAGGACACCGCACCCAGCTGCAGGCAGCGGTGGGCACACCACCCCCAGTTTACACGGTGGCGGCTGGGCCCGCTGGACCGTTTTCCTTCCCCCACCGATGAGGAGGCCTGTTCTGACTACACTCCTCCCTCAGCCTTCTCTTTCTTTCTCCCTCCCAATCGTGAGTCATTACTAGGAGGAAAAAAATATGTGTGTGCGCCTGTGTGTCTGTGGGGTGTGTGTGTAGTTTGTATGTGCATCTACATAGCTGGGCGGGTACAGATCTAGACGCAGTTTTAACCCAAGAGTGCGGCTGCTCTCTCCCGCCACGCCTCGGTCTTGGGCCTCGGCAGCAGGTGCCACACAATCCAAAGAGAACATGGTCACGCAACCAAAAGGAAAGCTACCACCAGACTTTTCTCCTGCTTGGGAGGCTCTGTTGATTCAGACAGTAGCTTTTGGAGCCAAAAATATGCAGCAAAAGGAAAGGAACATAAACAAGGCTAAATGTCACCAGTGTTTGCAGACTTATAGACACCATCCATTTGTTTGTTCTGAAATGACGAGTGGACCATTTGGCAAATACAATGGTATTCACACAACAGTTCTGTCATCCTGCAGTGCAAACGACATCACGTCAGTGGCATTCCATTTAATTTAAAAAGGGGGAAGGGGAGGGAGGAAAGAATGCCAGGAGAGTTTGGAGAGGGGCTGCCACCCAAAGAGGCTGCCTCTCATCCACACAAGTACACAGCCCCGGATGCGGGCAGGGAGCCTTCCTGGGGGCAGCGCCGAAGAGTGCCCTGCAGTGGCCCAGGGGAGGTTCCGAAGCCACTTGGGGACAGCCGGCAGGGGCGGAGCAGGAGGGAAGCCGCTGCGATGTGTGTTAACAGCAGTGTTCTGCCCTCGGCCCTCAGACAAGCCAGATGGTCCTCCGGCTGGGGTCTAACACTAGGCCTGGCCACACCCCTCCTGGGTCAATTTGTAAATGATAAAGTCAGGCAAGGAACGTGAGTGCAAAGTTGTGCTTTGTCCAAACACTTTGCACAACAGTCCACGTGGGAATCCACTCACGGAGTGAAGCGGGAAGGTGGCTCATTTGGCTTTAAATATAGCCAGGCCCATCCAGAGGCAAGACCCTACCGCAGAAGCCTCCTGGGTGTCCCTGGTTCACTGCAGCCCTAGTGCTGGCAAACCTGCCCCCGTCCCCCAGACATTTGACAGATTGGGATTCTGCGGTTCCTTTTCCGAGTTTTATCTCCTTTCTTCATTAGAGACTGCTGGCATCAGGGCCGTGCCCTACAACTAACCTCCCACCAGCCCCAGACCCTCCTGACTGCAGGCACTGCAGCTGGGCTCGGGGGACTCACACACACAGGCCTCACTGTGCTCTCGCCCAGCCTCGGCTTCCTAGGAAACCTCTCGATGACACAGACCACAACCACTCCTTGGCCAAAGACTGAGGAGGGAGGACGCATTTGCTACTGGTCTTCTGTCAAGAACAGAATTGGTAGAAACTGAAATGGTGGGGCGTGTGTTGGGGTCAAGTCACAAAACTGCCAGAATCGCCTCAGAGCTAACGTTGGCACACGCACAGCAGCTGTCAATGGCCTGGCTTGGTGGAAACGAGGGAATAGAATGTGTGCCTAGAACCCTAGTGGAATATAAAGGCTGTGCTAGCTGGCTGCTTCAGGGGCTCCTGTGGTGCGTGGACACCGCCACCATTTCCTCGCCACATCCCCCTGTGGACACGGCACCAACTCAGCTGAGCACCTCATCTGGCTTCCTTCCCACACCCCTGTCCACCAGTGAGGAAGCTGAGGCTGTCCCAGAGCAAGTGTGCCTGCGCGCATGCCCTCTATTCCTCCACCTGCTCTGCAACTGCCAGGAGGCTTGGGCCCGGGTGGGGGGGGCAGTGGGCGGTGGGTGTGGGGAGAAGAGACCTCTGCGAGTCCTGCACAGGCAGAGATCGGGCCTCTGAAACATGCACCCCGACCTTGGGAGACGCCCACAGTCTGCCCTGGCACTCCATGGCAACTGACGGGGCACTGCAGCTGCCGACTTGGGTCCTCCCTGCAGCATCTCCCTGGCAGTAGCACGGAAGGGGACAGGTGCCTGCAAGTGTTCCCCAGGCCTGACCACAGCGGTGCACCCTTCTTCACAGCAGACCAGGGGGTTGGCAAACAATGACCAGCAGGCCAATTCCAGCCACCGCCTCGTTCGGTAAATAGGGTCTGTGGGCACGCAGCCACAGCCGCTGGTCTGTTGTTTACGGCGGCCTTGGCCGCACTGGCAGAGCTGAGCCACTGCCGCAGAGAGCACCGCCCGGCAGGCTGAAGGGACTCACTCTCCGACCCCTTAAGAAAATAGCTTTAGACGGTTCGGCTGGAAACATGGTGGGCATTTCAGACTGTTTGTGCTGAGAAATCGTGAGGTTTTTGGAGAGCACAAGTCACACTTAAGAGATTGCAGTAACCCTAGTACCTTTCATCCCACAGTGTAGACTGCACGAGATGACGAGGTGCCAATGCATCCTGTGTTCTTTTCAGAGGGGAGTCCCAATTCTTTTACTACCGTGGAAGCCCAGGAAGTCTGTACCCCAGGCATAATGCGGACAAAAAAATTGGGGAGTGGAGGCTATTGCTATAAATGGCCCCGCCTTCTCATTCCCTTCCTCTAAGGCCTGGGAGTCTCTCTCTGGGCCTCACTGCACAGACATGCTAGAAGATTCTCCCCGTCCATGACAGACATGCTAGAAGATTCTCCTTGCTCAGCCTGGCTTCCCGAGGGGTGGTGACTACAGAGAAGAGCTTCAAAAGGTGCTGCGGGTCATGATCTTCTCACTGCTGGCCCCTCAATCTGACTTTAATTCTTTCCCCATCAAACCCACTCCTGGGCTCCCCAAAGGACACAAAGCAAACTCAGCTTATGAGACTCGGCACACGATGGCCCCAGACTTCTGTCTCAGCCTCAGAATGCAGGGCTTAAGGGTGAGTTGGTTGCTTTCCAAGTCCTCAGACTCTGGGGTGAAGCTGAGTGTATAAATTCTGTAACAGGCCGTGCAGCCAGCCCCATGGGCGCTGTGCAGACCGACCTTCACGAGCTCGTGAACACGGAATCCCGTGCCTTCCATGCGCAGATCTCCGAACTCCCAGCTGGCCCCACAGTTGGCCAAATTTTCTCCAATCAGACAAGGGTATCGTCTACCTTATCTTGTCAATGGATGGGAATGCTGTTCTGGTCTGCCTTGGGCCCTTAATCAAATACTCATGTGAATCCTATCCTATTGTTAAATCAAGGTCAAACCCATGCCAACAAAAGTGAGGGCACAGTGAGTGTTCTGACATCTTGGGGTGCCCCAGTGTGCCATGTTCCCCAACAGAGGAAAGAAGTGTGGGTGCCCTGGTGTGCCATTTTCCCAAACGGAGGAAAAAAGTTTGGGTCGTGCCTGCAATCTGAGTCACTTCAAAAAATGGAAGCTTGGGCTAGATAGTGTTTCATGGAGTGAGATCAGGCCCGCAGTGGGTTCTGAACCCCTCTGGAAGCTACAGTCCATGTCCTCCCACTTAGTCCAAGATGGCGCCACGGATCGCTGGAACATGGCCCTCAGGGGGCTATTGCGTTGTTCTCCATGGAAGGATCTTTTGGAAACTCATGGTCAAGCTCTAGGCCTCCCCTACCCACTGGCTGGTTTGACCCATCTCCTCATGGTCTCGCCCCCCTGCAAAGTCAGAAATGCGCTGGCTACATGAGGACCCCAGATCCGTGAAGCAAGGATGTAAGAACAGACTTGCAGAAGTTAGGGAGCAGGCATGCCGAGTTAAGGAAGCACCTGGAAGAAGAGCCGACAGCCTGACATGAACAGAGACTTATGGTTAGAGGTCACCTCCTCCAGCCCCGGGGTCTGGAGGAGAGGTTGGGCACTGTGCAGCCCACGTGACTTGAACAAGTTGTCACTGATTCTTCCTCAAACACTTTCACACCCATGAGAACGGAGACAGATGGACAGAAGCCTGTTACTAGGGGCAGTGAAGTGGGGATTCGGTCTTACTAACTGGACAAAACCAGACCCCAACCTCTTCTGAGATGAGGGGTATAGGAATAGTTCTTTGGTTTGTTAAAATCCAGCTTCTTGGAAATCCACAGCTACTTTGAGTGGGGCAGAGAAGGTGGAGAAACATTAGGAATATTTTAGTCCTTATGCCAACTTCCTTTCCGCCCGCCACAGTGAAGCCAACGTGGGTTTGCAAGTTTCGGCTATCACTTATTTGTGCTTCTGGCAAAGCTAGAAAAAGTAAGCTAGACAGAGAAAAAGGCCCGATGGCTATAAGCTTTCCTCCCAGATAGCAACTCTTAGAAAGGAAGGACATGTCTGAAAGGGGGGTCATTGTAGCCGAAAATAAGGAGAGGATTTGATGGTGCTGGGCCAGACATGGGGAGGGGAGAGAGCACTGGATGGGGGTCTGCCTGGAGGAGGGAGGGCAGCAGCACCACCTCCCCCAAGCAAAAACAGGCGTTCCTTGCCTGCTTCCAAACTACAGCAAGAGGATGCAGAAGAAACAAGGCCAAATGAAAGGCAGAACTTGTGTTCTCTAAAAATAGACAACGTACGGCCAGAGTCAGTGTTCACATCTTCCCATGAGTTTGAGGCAGAGCGGTGGCATCGGGACGCCTGGCCAGGGACGCAGCCAGAACAGCTTACAGCTGTTGTCCAAAGGTTGAAATGTTGACCAAGCAAAGGTTTGTGCATGGACTTTGGGAATTTTAGGGGGCTAGCGTGGGTCGTGTTTTGGGGAGGGGGTGAAAAGTTCAGGAGCACATGTGGCGCCAGGGAAAGGGCTCACAAGACAGAGCCCCGATGCCACCTTTGCCTCCATCCCCCCTGTTGCACAAGGGCACCGCTGGGCAAGCTTCCCCAAGCAGGCAGCCTTCCTTCAGAATGATAGGAAGATGGCAAAATTAATAGGGATAATATGAGCTCATTTCAATAATAATGAGCTTATGAACATGCCAGGTTTTGATCTTTTCTGATGCATGGATTCCTGGCAGGATCTACGGTCCTACGTAGGTAGTTGAAAGAACTGAAAATAGACTTTAAAAAAATCCCCAAACAACAGTAAAAAAAGAAGCCACCCCAATCACAAACTTAAAACAACAGAAAAAAAGAAAAAGACTTAAATGTCGCTCCCCGAGAAGAAAAGGGGAAAAAACTGCACTGACATGAAACCTTTTTCTTCTTCCTTTAAATTTTGTTTTTAACAGCCTCAAAAGTAATGAATTGTATGTGGCTAAAAATACATGTGGGGGTTCTGGTTAAGGGGGCCTGTGAATCATTCAGCATAAGGAACTGTCAATATTATTTTGAGCTGTCAGAAATCCATTTAGTGATTTTTGACAATTCAAAAAATATTTCTAACGGCTTGATCCAGTTCTTGGTGAAATAGGGAAGGAGAGGGAAAAAGAAATACATCAATGTAAATCACAAACCGAGTCCCGCTTCCTGAATCCTGCTCTGTGCTAAAAGGGACATCAGGATTCAGAGGTCATGAAATACTCCCTTCCATTTTCCTTCCTCCCTCCCTTCCGCTCTTCCTTCAACAGGTGAGGGAAAGCCACAGCAATCCATCCACAGATTAAAGATGGGAAGGTACAAGGCCATTTGCTCCTAGCGAGGATGTTAAGGACTATGCAGTCTACTGAGCTTCCACACTGAGCAGGCTTTCAGGTAAGAACACCTGGCGCCAGGAGGGTGCTTTGATCCTCCCCGCCCACCCCCAGCATTCATCTGATCCAATTCTAGGCTTGAGGTTTATTAATACTTTTTAAGATCGGGAATTACGTGGGTAACCATATTCTTTAAGGAGGTAAAGATGTGCCAATTTGCTAGCAAGATCAGGCAGGCATAAATCCAAGACACACAGAAGCACAACACTGCTAATCAGGGACGTCACGATGTACATTTCTTGTTAGAACAACAGAGACAGGCTAAGGACAGACAGACAGAAGGCAATAATAGAAGGCCAAAGTCACAGCAACTGCCATTTGGTATGAATCACAAACACCCCAAAACCCTCTCCCTGTTCAGAAAGAGGCTCACTTTATTTCTACATTGTGGTTAGTGTGATATGATTTTAGTATCCTCTAGGTTGATATAAAGAAAGTTCTAAGAAAGCAGATTTGGCTTAGCAAAGCAGGGAGGGAATTTCTCTAGGCAGATTATGCATGAGTTGAAAATACTGAAAAGTTTGCAAGTTACCATGTCTCTTTTTTGCACTTGTTTTTGTTTTTTTAAGATTTTTTTTTCTCTCTTTTCCCCCTTCAAGTTATGGTTTAAAAACAGGAGTAGTTCACACTGTAAGACACCACCCTCCTTTTCCAGGCCTTCCAGACAGGCAGTTTAGATCATTAGAATGCAAATTGGAGCACAAAAGTATGAGTTCTAAAACTTGTGAATGAAATTGGCTTTCGTGATTGTCTACATTGCAAATACAGCACTGTTGGCTCTTTTTATGTTGAGTTCAAAATTTGATAATGGCTAAGGCTACCCCTTTTTTTTGTTTTTGTTTTTGTTTTTTAAATGCACAATTCAGCACTGATGTTTTGGGAAATGAACTAAAGGAAGAGGATTCTAAAACTTACCACACAAGTCTGGCCTCTTGATACATCCAGAATTTGCTGTGCTACTGGCAAGTCCGTTAAAGGCTGCTAAGCCATCAGAACTGTAGGCCCTGAGGACCGACAGCACGTTCATCGGCTTCTCCAGGCCCTGCGGCCCCCGCTCCGGCTTGGGCAGGCCCGCCGAGGGGTCCTGGGCTGAAAGCAGGCCCTGGCTGTGCCACTGCTTCTCCGACGCCGGGGGTAAAGGCGAGACGAGTCCCTGCAGGGGCTGAGGGGCGCCCGCGGGCAGCAGGCTGTCCCCACCGTCGCCGGCGCCACCGTCCTTGCCGAGAGCAGGCTGCGGCTTGCTCACCAGCTCCGGCTCCGTTTCAATATCCTCGTCGTCGTTGTTCTCCCCCTTGGAGGAGTCCATTTCCTCGGAGGAGGCGATGTCGGAGAGGTCATCAGTAGTGTTCTTGTTTGTGGTTTCGGGGATCAGGATTGGGGCATCATCTTCCGAGAGGGCCTTGGCGTCAGGCTCCTTGTTGGGGCAGGAGCCGGAGACCCCCGCGCCCACCACGCCCGGGTAAGCACCGAACTGCTTGTAGAAGTCTGAGGAGAAGTTACAGAAGGCGGGGTCCACGTGGGCGGGCCACGGGCCGCTCTTCGGCTCCCCCAGAGTCTCTTTGACCTGGCCTTGGGCGAGCTTTTCCGCCGCGGGGTCCAGGGGCCCAATCACGCTGGGGAGGCCCAGCTCCTTGTTCGATTGTGCTGAGGGCAGGACGGCCATTTTGCTGGCCTCCCGGGCTGGGTCTTTGCAGTTGACGGTCACCCCGACCGCACTGTCTTTGCGCTTCGCTTTGCCCAGGTGGTTGGCCTGCAGGTGAAGGGCCATCAGCTCCATGGACGACGTGGTGAAAGCGCAGAAGAGGCAGCCGTGCCAGGCGATGCTGTCCCGCACCGTCACCGACGAGCCGGGCAGAGAGGCGGCGTCGGGCCGCACCGACAAGTCCAGAGGCTCGTACTGAGCCTTCTCCGACTTCCGCGGGGCCGCTTTCGCGCCCGCCTTCTCCTCGCCACCGTCCACCCCGTGGACCTTCGTGGAGGGCGCGTCGGACAGCGCTTTGTCCTTCCCGTCCTTCTCCTTCTTCAAGGAACTGAGGACGAAGCTGTCCATGAAAGCCTGCAAGGACCCTTGGAAATTCACGCCGTTGCTCACGATGCTTTGATAAGCTCGGCCCATTTCCGAGAAGTGGCTGCTTTTGGACGGGAGGTCGGCGCCCTTCAGAGCGTCCGAAGGAGCCTCGGAAGACATGGCGGTGGCCTGCCCCGAGGGATCCCCGGACGAGAGCACGCCTGAGGTCCACTGCTGGGAGGCGGGGCCGCCTCTGAAGTCAATTCCGGGAAGCCCCTTAAAGGCCCCCCGCAGGATGTCGGGCCTGATGAACAAGGCAGCCTTGGCGGGCATGTCCTCCCGGTGGTCCTGGGCAAGGGGCTGCCCCGACAGCGGCCCGGCGCCGTTCTGCCGCTCCCGGTGGTGCCGTTCGAGGTGGTACTTTAAGGATGCCGACTGCGTGCCCGCGTAATCACAATGGGGGCATTTGTAGGGTTTCTCACCTGCAAGATTTGGGTACAAGGAGAAAAAAAAAGTGTTTATCTCATTTTGGTGTGCTGAACGAGGCTGGAAGGATCAACATTTGTTCTTGGAAACAAAGCCGCTCAAACTAATAATTAGTTGGAGAACAACTGTTTTTTAATAGAAGAATAATTCGTACTCTTAAGCTTTTTTAATGATTTTGTACCATTTGGGACTATTCAGGAATGACATACTATCTACACACAATTAGCTATCTTTTTCTTTATCTAACATGTGAAAACGGCTGTAGATTTAAAAGCTATGATTATGAAAATTAAGCATAATAATTTCAACCACAGTGATCATTAAAAGTAGAAGTTTAAAAAGACAAAGTATGTAACAAATGGGTGGTTGCAATATTTTGTGTATACAATAGCTCTAAAATTTGTTTAAATTATACACATGGAAACCATTTTTAAACCTAAAAATTTTATGGCACTGTTACGCAAGACTGAAATGAATGATTTAAGTCTTGCTCTGCAGTAAATCATGGATATAATTAGCAAATGGCATACTGCACAAGTAATTTATCATTATTTGGAGGGCACCATTCCAGACGGGCTCAGATATCTGCAGACCTACTGCATTGTTTCTAAATAAAGAACTATAAATACCGATTCTATAAAATATTAATAACATTACAGTGCATCTTGATAGCACCATGTAAAGACATATAGTTAAGATAAAAAGCAGTCAATAAAACTTAAAAGAAAATGAGTAATAAAAAGGCACAAAATATATTTAGTTTCTGTATTTGAAATTAACATTATCTACTGGTCTTTGTAGTGCCTTAAATTTGTACTAATGGCAAACCGAATGCTCCGGTAGTAAAATGTGTAATTTACCTATAATAAGCGCTTTCTAGAGAATAAAAATAGCTTTAAGGAGTGTTTTAAAACATATAAGATCATTTCTATGAATTAAATATTTATTTAAATTCAACACCCAACTTCTATTGTTCTTTCCACCACGGAAAAGATACCGTAACATACTGCTTGGACCTGCCTTCGATGTGGGAGAGAGGAAAAGAGGAAGGTAAACTAATGGGGATTTAAATACATTCCAAGAATGTGCTAGCAAACCAGGGTCTTTTCTAGACTTTGGAATAGAAAAGCTCTCGGGAAGGAACTGTGACAGTGTCTGTTCACTTATTCACAATAGCACCCTGTCAATAGCCACAATTATTTCCCCAAGGAAACTCAAGGATCCCCCACCCCTTCCTCTGTTCTATTCTAATACAGACTGATCTAAAAAGCAACAGCAAATCATCGGTGAATGGCGTAGACTGAAGAAATTATACTGTGGCTAGCCTCCCCTTCTCCAGGCATAGGACATTTGGGGGTAAGACACTGAGTAGGGAGGGGGACACCGGGTGTTGGCATGCAAGAGGACCACCAGCCCAGGATCTGGGCAGGGAGCCCTCAGAATCTCCAGCGCATGGGGCTGCCTTTCCGTATGGGGGCTGATTCTCCTCGCTCATGCCTGTAGGCAGTGGAGGGGTCTTCCCTGGACACTAGAGACACGGCCTTTCTGTCTGGAAAGGGGTCTAGCCTCGAAATCTGTCACTCAGAATATAAAGGTCACAGTTGTCGCTGGTCAGCACAGTGACGCGGGTCTGGAAGAAGATGAACCCCTTCAAGGTAAATATACAATAGCTTCAGGCACCGTTTCCCACATGGTGGAGTCGATTCCTGGATTCTGTTCAGACTCTCTTTAGCCACTGCTCTTTGGCCAGCTCGCCAGAGGCTAGGCAGCCCTCAGTGGCACAGGTGCTGCAGACAGGGCTCTCCTGGGCTACCTGGAAGTCTGGTGCCAGTAGAGCAGAGGCAGCCCCTAAGCTGGGGGCGGGGGGCGGGAGCTTGAAGCAAGAGATCCAGACTAAAGCCCAGGACCCTGGCCTAACGGGATCAGTCAGTGCAAATCTGGGAAAGGACCCCAAGAATGAGAGTGAGCAGAGGTGAGGGCTGTAGGAACTAGGGGAGACTCAGGCTGCTTTTCAGAAACGCACCTGGAAATGATTACGTGCATCTGGCAAAGTATTTGCAGAGGAGGCCTGGGTGTTCATTAGCTGGGGCTACGGAAGAGAATGTGGACTTTTCCCTCCAGACCAGGGGTAGGGGGACTGCGGGGATGTAGAGAGGTTGTGTGTGCACATTTCTGATGGACACACATTTGAAATGCACCCTGGAGCAGGTTTTGCACACTGTTTTGTGCATAGTGTCAGAGAGCACATAATGTGCAGAGAGCACATAGTGTGCACAGAGCACAGAGTGTCATAGAGCACATGTTCCAGGGAGTTTTAGATGCCAGTCCTGGGCCCCCCGGCACAGCAGTTGTGATTCCCAAGGTCCGGGGTTGAGGTCAAAAGTGGGGATTTTTAAGAAGTGCGCTTAGTGCTCCTGACCCAGATAATATAAAGATTCCACTTTGAAAAATCAAAGTGGAATTGCCTGGGAAACTTTAAACACTGAATACCTGGTCCCACCGCCACCATTTCTGAGTTCATTGGCCTGAGGGGAAGACTGGGCTTTGGGGTCTTTTGACGCCCCCGGGTGACCCTCTGTGGAGCCGGCATGGAGCACTGCTGTAGAGTGGCTCCCTGGGGGGGGGGGGACCCTTCCGCAGCCACCATGGGTGGCTTACAAGGAAGCTGGTCTGGACCACGGGCGGCGTTTGGAGAGTCTGAACTGGAGACCAGAGGCCCTGTGCAGAACGTTCTCCCGGGGTCAGGATTCTTGTCTTAGGGCCTTTGTCTCCTCGACCTGTGCTGTGGAAATCTGGAGCACATGTTCTCTAAGGCCTCATCTCAACTCTCAAACTCCTGTCAAGAGTGAAACCCAGCCTCCCCAGTGGGGTCCTAGACCCGTGTCTGTATGTGCTTGTACCCACACACCCAGAAACAGGCAGGTCCCCTCCATTTTTTTTTTTGACTGAACGAACCAATGCATGATTGAGCAGCTCCCCAGTACTGGGCGCCGAGGGAAGAACCAGAGACAAGGCCCCTGTTCTCACACTTTCAGAGGAGACGGAGCACATGGTTACTGAAATGAGGCATTCACACACACACACCCCACAGGAGACGTACACACACACCCCAGGGGAGACACACACACACACACACACACACACACACACACACACACCCCACAGGAGACGTACACACACACCCCAGGGGAGACACACACACACACACACACACACACACACCCCACAGGACACACACACACACATAGAGAACACACACACACACCCTGCAGGACAGACACACACCCCACAGGAGACACACCCCCTCCATGGGAGACACACACCCTCCACAGGACACACAAACACACACATCCCATAGGATACACACACACATCCCCCGCACAGGATGCACACAAACACACACATACACACACACACACGCCCCACAGGTGAACATGAGTCAACACCATTCCCACACGCAAATACCATACTCACCCCTCACACACACCACCTACACACCCCTCACATACACAGACATACACACATCCTCACACATGCCACATGCACACCTCTCTCTCACTCTAACACACCCCACACCCCATAGGAGACCATCTCTTGGCTCGACCCACTGCTCTGTTAAAGTTCAAAGCAGGCCTTGGGCTTCACTGCTCCAGGGAGAAGAAGGCCACAGCTGAGAAACAAGCGCTTTAGCGTTGGCATCTCTGCGAGCTGGGCCCGGGGAGCAGGGCTGCCTAGTGAATCTTCAAGGGCTGTTTTGACTGCCCCGAGAGGGGCTCCAGAAGGCTCGCCCTTCTCGGCCTCTGCGCACAGGAGCCAGAGGCCTGCACCGGCTCTCCACTCGGTTCCACCTCCTGCCTCCTTCCTAAAAGGCTTTGTTTGGGTGACTGCTCCCCATGAGCTCAATTCCCGAGACAAATGCTCCAGAGTGAATTCCATGGATAAACCCACCACCTTAGGATTTGTGTTTAAAAACAAACAAAAAAAGTGATTTTATAATTCATAATTATAAATTATAATTTCTTTATAATCCCTAAATGTTGAATAACCATGATTGCCCTCGGTCTTGAAACCTTTCCTTACCTTTCCTGGGTTTCACTTCAGGGGGTTGTAGGGGGATGTGGCAGGAAAATGCTTTGGGGTTACATTCAGCCCCCCTAGGGGATGGAGCGATGGGCGTGACCACACTCTGGAGGTGCCAAGGGCCCCCTTTCCTTGCTGCTTCCCAGGCCTTCTCCCCACAGGGCTCACTTCGCCACAGGCCAGCCGAGCAGGTGGGCAGCCTGGGGGCATATCTGGCAGGCTCTGAAGGGCCATCAGGTCGGCCCTCTCTGTGGCAACACACAAATGTCCCGTCCGCCTGTGCCAAGAGCGGCTTTGGAGCCAGCGTTGCCGCGTCACCACCTCTGGCCACCTCCTGCACCCAGCGCCGGGTTGGCCTAACAAAGCCGGCCTCCACCAGCCCTCTCCCTCCTGGCCCGACTCTGCCTGCGTCCGGTGGCACAGGCACCCCAGACCCTGCCAGTCTAGTTGCATCACTGGCCACTTAGACCCCACGTTAGTCCACATCTATTGGGGAATCACTCACGGGACCCGGAGCGTCCCAGGGGCTTGCTAGTCCTCCGGCCACCCCGTTCATGCTTGGGGTTCTCTGTCTTCACCATTGTCGGAGCCTCACATGCAGAAGGTCCCCCAGTCAGGCAGGTGGCAGGAGTGTGGCAACAGCGGGGTGGGGGCCTAACGCCTCCAGTGCTGGGCAGTTGCCACTCAGCTGACCAAGGTGGGCACAGAGACCTCTGACCTTCTAAGAGATGCCTCATATCCAGATTTCTTTTTTTTTCTTTTATCACGTAGAAGACCTGGGGTGTAAGCCACAGGTGGGGGTGGCGGTGGTGAGAGGATCCACCAGAGACAAAGCAGGGAACAGACAGGCGGATCTACTGAAATACACTGCTGAGGGGCGCAGCGGCAAGACAGGAGAGGAATGCTGCGCCAGCACTCAGATTTCTGCATGCAATATCCTGGCTTTTAATTACCAGCACCTACTTCCACACTCTTTCAAACACCAAAGGGTCCACGTACTTCAATCTGCAGACTGACGGTAGACAGGGTGGCCAGTTTGAGACTGGTGTCTGCAAAAGGAAGTCTACTACGGAGCCATCTGCCCACATTGAAGGGTGCACACTGAACGCTGGGGAAACCTCTTAAAAGAGGCCCAACCATGGGCCTCCCTGGTGGCGCAAGGGTTAAAGACACAGCACTGTGAAGCTATCGCCAGTCACTACAACATGAGTTCGATCCCTGGCCAGGGAGCTAACCCAACCACACCTGTCTCACCCGCTGCTCTCCTCGGCATTGTATTTCAGTAGATCTGCCTGTTTTGCTCCCCACTCTGTCTCTAGTGAATCTCTCACCACCCCCTACGCCTCTGGTCTACACCCCAGCTCTTGTATGCATAAATACATAAATCTTTAAAAAAGAAAAAAAGAGGCCCAAAAAATGCATTTCTAGAAGAGAGAGTTTTGCTAGAAAAGGCATCAAAAAATCTACAAAGCATAGTTCATTTCCAGTGGACCAGTGAGATGGCTGGAGACACACCACATTAAACCAGCTAATCCACTGACTTTGGGTAAAAGATGCATATCCAAGTTCGGAATAACATTGATCATTTCTCCACTGTCACTGTAGCACAAGTGTTTGGAAATATATGACCGAGTGATTAAATTCATTGATTGCACCTGTTTTTACATGGTCAGGTCTTTTCTCCTCTGAGCCTCCACTTGCGTGTGAGACGCGAAAGAGAAGGCTTCTGTGTTCCAGGTGGGTATTTGGGGGGCCCAACAGAGGAGGCTCCAGCAGCGCCCTCTGAAATACCAGGTGGATTCACACTATTCACACATCCCTTAATCAAGCCTTGAAGAAGTGCTTCATGCATCTTACGTTTTTCCCTACTAAATCTCCAAAAGGTATTTCACTTTTTGAGTAACTGAATATTTTCCTGTATTTGCATCCTCTATTTGATATTTATTTAGTCTTTCTACATGTCTTTACTTAGTTAATACCGGGAGAGATAAATATGGTGGTGCCTTTGCAGTGAAGCTTCAGTACATTAATATAAATTGTACACTAATTCCCCCAAAGCATATATATGTTGTAAACCTGAAGACTTTTCACACAGCTGCTTATTGCTAAACAGTGCCTTGTCCAGAAGGGGACAATCTGTGTCTCTAATTGCTGTCACTGAAGCCGAGATTCATTATGTGACTTTCCCATTAAAATGTGAGCATTAATTTGTATAATGAAATATCACCCACTGCAGTGTTCATTAGCCATGCCCTACTGTATACGGCACATTGTTAGCTACCTAGAAACTGTAGTTAATTTCACTAATGGATATTTCCCTACTTAGTGTTTGGTAGGAAATTTATACTGTAACATTACCTCTTAAACTTTTAAGGAAATTTAAATTCAATCAATTATTTTCAACAAAAGTTTGGGATGTCATTAAGGCAGGAAGAGCAAGGATGGGGGGCTGCGGAGAAGGAAAATGGGCTCTTGGTTCATCTTCAAAATAGAAAAATGATAGACTTTTAATCCAAAAACAAAAAGTAAAAAAAGAAAAGCATCATCTCCTTTCGGACAAGAGGATTTTTTTTGCCATCTTTCCTGGGGTGTCTATTTCCGCTAAGGACCATGCACACGCTCCGTTTAGGAAAGAAAATGGGGGGCGCGCCCATCTGGACCAAGCGTTCCCGAGCATGTCCTCAGTGCACTTTGATAAATGATCAAACGGCCCGGCTGCCTTACCTGAGAGGAACTACAGAAGCACCCTGGGAAAGGAGTGTTCACGCACGTGCACAGGCCCCTGGGCTGGTGCTGACCACCCCCTCCCACACCTGCGTCCCCGGGTGCTCAGGAAGCTCCTGGAGGATGAACACAGTTCCCAAAGTGGCACAAGGACTCTGTCACGTCCGCAAGGCTGGCGGATCAGGGCCCCCCACATGCCACAGTGACCGCTTCCCTGCCTCACCACCTCCCTAACCTCTCTGTGCTGGGGGAGAAACTGAGGCACATAGGGCGAAGGGGGCCTGGCCTCGGCCAGCGTGAGTTGGGGTGAAGGAAGAGCCAGGGTGCACAGTACTTCCCTGTGAAATCGCCGGGAGGCTGCGTCAACACACCTTGTGGGCCCAAGTCACTTCCTTTCCTCCCGCTGGCTTTGGTGTGGACATACACTGTCAAAGAAATGGTGCATTAATTGCCTAAAACAAGCCAAGAATTGACCCAGAAAAGTAAAAATATCAACACGACGCGTGGTTAAGGGAACGGGGTTCCAGATGAAGCAGATCCGGGATACCGCCCACAATCCAATGCTGGGCAAGCTCACACCTCTGACCTCAGTTTCCCCCCGCCATGGGGCAGGGCGGGGACCTGGCCACAAGGCGCCGTGAGGATGGTGCGCAGATTCTCTGCGCTCAGCACAGGGCCTGGACGCGTGAGCAGACGAACAGGCCGCTACCGTTATTATTATTCTGGTGGTGGTTTTACCCCTGTTGGCTGGATTTTTCGGAGTCAGTCAATTGCCCTCATGCTGTGTACACATGGCTTCAGTTACAAGGCAAGTTAACTCCAGCTCCCCTACCCCTGCCGCACCCTGTTGGGGACACACGACCCTTTGGGGACACTGTAGGGGAGAAATCCTCTTACGTCACGATGCTCCTCGGTCCTATCGAGACAGGGAAACCTGGTACATGGAGACAGAATGCAGGGGATGGCCAAAGAGGGCACACGTGTCCCACTTGGGGGGCCCAGTTGCTGCATCATGGTGGCACCCTGAAAGGTGAGTGGTGCGGGGCATGTCCCCCAGTCCACCCTGACCATGGCGGAAACTCCCGGAAAACCAGTGCTGGCCCCCTTATGCCAATTCATTCTCACGAAGAGGCGCCCAACCCAGGGCCAGACCAGCACACACAGCACATCAAAACCAGATTAATAAACGACTCGTATAATTTGAGAGGGGAAAAAAGTAATGAGATTTATTTTTAATTAGTCCCTGAACTTCCGTGCCTCCGTGTTTTCACAAGTGAGTTGTTTATTGCATTCCTCTCTCCTGGTCATTCTTGAGACAACAGGGACCTCCTGGGAGCCCCAACACACAGGTGAGTGTGTGGCTGAGGGAGCCCCGGTTTGGGAGCCCAGGCAGCACCCGGATTTTCCCGTGTATGGGGCTCAGGTGGGAAACACACCCTCCAGCTTCCCGGTACCCATCAGCACCTGCCACCTTCTGCACACAAAGCAGAGTCGGCCCCTTGCAGGAATCCCTCAGGTGAGGCCAAAGGAGGGAGCAGTGAGGGAAGGATGGCGGCTGAGAAAGAAATCACTGGCTGGGCTCAGGGGCAACTGGGGGACGCCCTACCCCCCATCACGTGCTATGATGAAACGTTTGTGGGTGCACGTCCATGATGGTTAACGGCACTTGTCACTGGCCTGGGCCACAGGGTGCTCAGATATTTGCTTAAAGAGTATTCCAGATGTGTCTGTGAAGGCGCTTCTGGGTGAAATTCACATGTGAATGGTGGACGGAGTCAAGCAGATTGCTCTCCCCAGTGAGGGAGAGCCCCAGTCAATCAGTTGCAGGACTGAACAGAACGAAAGGCAGAGTGGAGAGAGCAGGAAGCTCTCTCTGCCTGATGATGGTCTTTGAGCTGGGACTCTCAGCCTGGACTTTGCACCATCAGCCCTCCTGCTTCCCAGGCCTTTGGACTTGACTTGGGATTTATGCCTTTCTGCTCTCGGGCCGCCTGCAGGGCCGGCTGCAGGTCTCGGAGTCTCTCAGCCGCCATCATCAAGTGAGCCAATTCCTTATAATAACGCTCCCTCCCTCTGTCTCTATTTATCTATATCTGTCTATACCTACACACACACACACACACACACACACACACACACACACACACACACACAAATTATCTCAGCCAGCCTCCCCTGGGTGTGCTACAATGAAAATCTGCCCTGCAGGAGCCAGGGTGGGGGTCCCTCTAGGATCTGAGGGTCCTGGGGAACAGTCACCTGGGGTCCTCAGGTGCCACTCCCTCAGTCTCACATGGGTCCAGCTGGCGCTCAGGAACAGCAGGAACGTGCTAGCTACCTGCAGCCTCCCCAGCCCCAGGTGTTCAGAGCAAGCTGACTGGTGCAACTCCTCAGCACCTCCCCAGTAAACAGGTGCTGGGAGAAAAAGAGCAGCAATCGCATTAATGTTGTGGAGTTTAAAAGGGAAAGTGGCTTTTATCAGTGGATGTTATATGATCATGGCTTTCCCATAAAATGGAGTTGGATAGAAGAATCTAGAGAACGTACCATCTCATATCACAACCAATTAAAATATATTTATTACACACTGGATTTTTAATGCGCTCATATGGGTCCATTATAGAAAAACTTCCGAAGATGGCATTCTGAGGAGCGCGGACTGTCTCCTGGGCTGCTGTATGTGCCCTGGCCATTTCACCGGGAAACACGCAAACACAAAGAGAAGAAAGGGAAAGGCCAGGCTAGCCCCAGGACTGAGCGGCACTAACCTGACTCCTCACCAAATAACTAATTATTCATGTAATCGATACTTTTATATCGCCAGAATAGAGGTTGACTTTGGTGAGTCTGAACATGTAACACTTTCTGTTCTATTCAAAGGCACAAGTAGAAGCGTTTTCCAACTTCTTTGTTCTTTGATAAGAAGGACATTGATCTTTATCTAGTTACCATCCTGCTTTTTACACTGCAAATGCTGCTGGGGGGCAGGGGGCATGCTTGTGTGCCTGATATGTGACGTCCCCAAGGCTTTTTCATTTTCTCCCTTATTCTGGGAAGTTTCCAGAATGGCTGTGTCCCTGGTCTTGTGCCTCTCGGTGTCTAAAAAGACCATCAGTCACAAGCCTTAGGAGTTTGGGAAGCAAAAGTTCAGGAAAAAAAAAAAATTCTCAACTTTTATAACTTCTAAAAGCAGTACTTATTTAGTTCCAACTAGAATCAATAAGACTTTTGCCATCTTTGTTCCATTTATCTGGAATATTCTGTTGAGTGTCTACTCTTACCCACGGGCCAGCAATGGCTCACAGGCCAGCAGAGCTCTTGGTGGGGAGGCTCGGCCCTTCCTCTGTGACCCTCCCTGGCAGGCCGGGCTGACCTCACTCTAATGAACCAGCACCACCTCGCCAGCATGGCCCAGTGGCGAGCATTACAGCATGCCTGGCCAGGTCTCCCTACCCCTGCAGACAGCCCAACGGTGGACGCTCAGGTGAACTGCCCCCCACAGCCTAGTGTCTGTGGGTGCCCCCTAGAACTACCCCCACAACCCCCAAGAACCCAGTTCCAACTTGGGAAGGATCCAGGAAATCTTTGATCTGAGCCTGGATGCCAGGAGGGTCTCACGGGGAGGAGCCAAACTCTGAAGCAGAGGGCGCGAGCCAGTGCCTCTGCCTGGCAGAGACGCGCAAAGACCCCGAGGCAGAAACTCAAGGGCCGGTCACAGAGCTCCTGAGTTCCTGGGGTGAGGACAGGAGGCTTTCCTCCACAGCCGGAATCTGACACGTGCAGCCGCTGCCTGCTGTGGCTGCGGAGAGTTTCTGTGCTCTGCCTGCCTGCTCGAAAGGCCCACAGGTCCCGCGGAGGGGACCAGTTTCCCAGTTTCTTCCGTGGCCCCCGGCACAGCGCAGGATTTACCGGAGGAGGTTGCTCACTTCTCCCGGCATTTGTCCTCTCATCCAACCTTTCCAACGAGTTGCGCGCACCCTCCTACATGTGGGTCCTCTAGCAGGCCCTGCGATTCTAGCAATTTAGAAGACGGGCAACTTTGCCACCTCCCATTCTACTGTGAGACCAACAGCCTACGTGGAAATGAACAATGAAACAGAACACAATAATTTTGGTAAGTATTGAGTTTATGAAGAAAATAAGGCAGGGGGCCTTAGGGCTATTTTAGACAGGGCTCTGAAGCTAAGAACATTCTGGTGGAGGAGAAGCAGGACAGAGGCCCCGTAGCAGAGACAGAGTGGTGCATGGGGGGCAGGAGAGAGGCCCATGTGGTTTGAGAGATGCTGAGGGAAGATGGGTGAGACCCCAGGCTGGGGGGCTGGGATTGGCACATGGCTTTAGACGCCCCCTCTGTCCTACGATCACCACCAGAGGGACAACAGGACAAGTACTGATGTGGGGGAGTCGCCATCCCCAGCAGTGGCCACGGTCCTCGGTGCTCCCCCACTCTGCAGGAAGACAACAGCCCTGGGCACTGCACCTGCCCTGAGAGCCCCTTGGCACCAGGGTGATTTGCAGGCACCAGGTGAGATGCCAGGTGAGGGCTCCTGGGCTTTAACCACACACAGTACACGAGGCCTGTGTGCACAGAACCTCTTGCATAGCCCTGAGCCTTATTGATTCCTTGGGAAATAGACCACAATTATTTTTGAAAATAGATGGCATATTTGTCTATCCTCTGAAGCAGCTCATACTCCGATAGATAAAGTGTCAGGAGAAAAATCAAAGAAAATGGAGGTGTCCATATCTCAGATAGATTTTTTTTTTTTATTATTGGCAACATGCAAACAACCAGCCGAGAAGCTAAGAGGAACCACGACCCAGGGACCAGGTAGAGAGACCGAGGGAAGCCTGGCTTTCGAGGGGCTAAGATGTCCCCCAAAGAGGGGAAGTGACCTAAATGGTTCAGCGGCTATTTTCCCCACTTTGGTGACGAGCGCCTCAATTTTTTTTGAGGCGACCCAGTGGTGAGCCACCCATCCTCTACTCCATGTAGCGTGGGGGGCTGACTCCATCGCCCGGGCCCAGGGCCTCACGTCACCCCGGCCGACCCAAGGGGGCTCTGCAGGGCTCCCTGCTACACACCTGGGAGCCTGAGGAGGTTCCACGGCCCCTTGCTCATTTGCTCCTGAAAGACCTGAGGGCCTGGTCCCCCTCAGGGTTGGGAGGTGCAGCAGGAAGAAGTCACCCTCAAAAAGCCCTAGCACCTCAGCCAAAGCAGCACCCCATCCGCAACCAGGGTCACAGCACAGCTACCTCACTTCGAGAGGGCGGAGGAAGGACCAAGGACACCCGTGTCTGTCCGGATGCACACAGAGGAGAACAGGCCTGGGGAGGGCGTGACAGTGTCAGTGGCTAACACTGGCCGTCAGTGACCGTCGGACCTGGGCCAGGGCCGCGGCGGGACCAGGAGAGGCCTCCCTCCGGAGCTGCGCACCTGCGCGTCCAGATCTCTCACCTGTGTGTATCCTCAGGTGGACCTTTAGGTGATGGGATGTCCGGAAGGTTTTCCCACAGTAGGGGCAGTCCTTCATGGCCGAGCCCAGGCTCCTGTCGCGAAGCAGCGCGGGCTGCTGGACGCCGGCAGCTCTCCCAGCCTCCTCGCCAATGTCTGCATCGGAGGAGAAACGTTCTCACATCACTTCAGCACATGTCAGAAGTGGTTCGCACCAAAACTGCTAACACCACACAAAGTTAAACATGTCAATACTACACCTGTCTATTTCATTCTTTAAATCTGACAGAATGCTGACAATTCATGTATTTTCTTGTTATTCTCTTAAATTATTTCATCTTTCCTATCATCATTTTAAGCGGCATATGGTACCTTTATATTGAACTGAATTAAACAAGAAAAGAAACAGCTGTGTCAGCAGCTGGTTTGATTTCTTCTTTTGCTTAGCTCCTATTAAATATTTTTTTTCAAAAGTTTTAAAATGTTGGTGTTTGTTGAATCTGATTAATTTATAATATGGACGAGCTGGAGGGTTTACATAGGATTGAAACCTCATTTGCATTATATCAAGCCACGAATGAGGAGTATGCGTCTCGACTCAGTCCCTAAGACTTGCAGACATGCAGCTATTTTGGGACAGGGAAGAAAATTATCCCAAACTGATCATTTCTTCCTTGTAGAGCTTCATGCCCATCGCTGGCTGAAAGGGAGAAGAAAAAGTATGGAAATGCACTTCCACAATTAGCCCATGATAAACATATAGTGACATATTCAAAGTCATGTGCAGAAACTCAGCTGCAAAACTCCCATAAACTCAGAGCACTGCAGTTAAATCTTTGTGCAGTGACTTGAGAACTTCCTCTGTAAAGTATCAATACAAATTTTCCTTCCCGCTGTTATTTGTTATGTAACCCAAACCATTAGAAAATGGAATAAAATTTACATACGGCTGCCTTCTGCACAGAAATGATGGGACATAATAGTAAATAAAACTGTGAAAATATCTAGTGGTTGGAGGATATGTTATTGCAGCCTCGAGGCCTGACATCACACTGCCAAGGAGGCGACATCGGGGAACAGGACAGGAGCTGGGGATCCGCATCTCTGCGGAGGGGGCATGAGCCTTCTCCTCTGGACTTGCTCCCTCCCTGCAATGCTGCAGAGGGGACCCGCGGCGTGGAACCCCACCTCCTGAGGCAGGTGGGGTCCTCTCCTCAGTGCCCTGTCTACCCTCCAGGCCTCACAGGAGATCTACTGAGCGAACAAGAGGACCCTCTGGGCTAATGAGTAGACCTCGAGTTCTGCGGAGAGCAGAATAAACAAGATTTGTACCTTTCAAGCAATGGAAAATGCAAATTGCTTTTATTCTGCCACATCGCTCCTGGTGTTCCCTGCCAACAGCCAAAAGGGAGAGACTTACAGGCCATGAACAAGATAAAGGCAAACACACTTGACTCTTATTTGGATGTTTGCTCCAAGCAACTGCAGGAACCCTCTGGCTGCAGCGTCCTCTCTGTCTGGCCTACGTCTACAATACTGACACCCTGGAAAAGTTCTTGAAATTTCCTAGAAGACTCGACCGACCATCCTTGGCAGAGCTGCTGACAGGACCTGACTGCTGGCAATTCTCCTGAATCACTTTGCACAGGTAGAGGACCGCGCTTCTCCACGTAGAACCACATTCCACCCCGCCTCCTGCCAAGCCCTGGGTCCGAGTCCTTCCCTCTGCAGGCGAGCGGCAACTCTGGTGAACCCGCATGGGGCAGTGTGGTCAAATCACAGCAGGCAAATCACAGCAGGCACGACCCTCCTCGTCAGCCACAACAGGCGGCCCCAAGCACGCTGGTCCTCAGAGCTCGCTCCCAAACTCTGCCTGGCTGCTAACAGTCCGGGGAACAACAGCCAATGCCGGTCTCAAAGCATCGACACCCGAGGTCCAAACAGCCAACTCCCTGTGCTCACGGTCCTGCCCCCACCACCCCCATCCCAGACACTGCCATTGCTGTCCCAGCATCGCCCGCTTTCCTGCTGTATGATCATGAGGTCAGCTTAAAATCACAATAACCCTGATTAAATATCCTCTTCCCAAGTGCTCCCTGCAACAGTTAAGAAACCCTATTGAAGTAAAGAGGCCGACAGCTGTCAGTGTGAATTACAGGCAAAACCAAGTGTCCCAGATGGAGCAGGTGGGCAGGTGTGGAGTCGGATGCTGAAATCCCACAGGCGCTAGTGCTCCGCGGCCTGCACGGGGGGCGTCTCCCCAGGATCCTGCCCCTAAGGCCCCACTTGTGACAGGCACAGGACTGTCCAGGAGCTGGGGTGGAACGTGGAGGACATATTTCTACTGAAGCTTTGCTGAGTCACTGCCCAAGGCACCTTCTAGAGGAACACACAGCGACCCCATCTCACCATCTGGGAGGCTTCACAGAAGTTTCTGATGAGCAGAACTTCACATATGTCCCCCCAGCCACTGCCCGTATGAGCATTCTTTTATCTTTCTATCTTGGATATGCGTGGCCCAATAAAAAGAATAAATTTGTAAGATAAACAGCTTCCTTCGCAGTTTTAAGAGTCTGATTTTCACTTTACACAGAAAGGGTTTTTTTGGAGGCCTATAGCGTTTACTCTTAGACTAATCCAACTAGAAAAACAAACTCAGAGCGACCATGAAGGAGAATTGTGGGTGGTCCCAGGAAGTGTCCGGAGAGGCTGGAAGCCAAGTCCTCGAGGGCTGAGGAAGCTCCGGCCCAGCCACACATACACGGGACCTGCCCGGGGGTCCAGGCCTCGTTCGGATGGGCGGCGGGGAACACGGGGCGCACAGGAGGCCCAGCCACACCCAGAGCCCAGGAGGCTCACTAGCGGGTGAGCCCTGGCAGCTCAGAGGGTGAAAGCAACGGCAGCTGTCCCGAGAGATGCCCCAAGATGGAGTCCCAAGGATTTACCTGCACCCCCTTCTGCCCACAGACAGACCAGCCCTTCCCCAGTGCCCCAGAAACAGGTGGTACAAAGAAAGAAGCATTATAAGAAGTACCTCTGTGAAAGATGTACCTTTATTGACCTTTTGTGAACTGAATGAAGCTTTTAAAAAAAATTCCTTTTCCTGCAACCTGCAGTATCTCTTCCCACTAATCAGATACTTTTGCCAAGTGAGCTGGGTGGACAGAGGTGGACTTGTGGACAGAGGTCAAGCTCAGACTTACCATCTGCCACTCCCTCCTTGCCTGTGGAGGAAGAGACAGCCCTGAGGCTCCTGGAAACTGAGCCGTCCTGGGCTCGAGGGCATCTGGTACAGGCTATTTGCCTAACATGGACTCAGCTTGGTGTGCTCAAGGTCTTCAGATGATGGGGACCTGGGTGGGAACAAGCTCCTGAGACCCTGTCTCTTGTCCTGACCTCACAAGATGACACGAATTCTATTCTTCAGAAATGGATGTCTTGGGGGCCTCCCTGGTGGCGCAGCGGTTGAGCGCTGCGCTGTGGAGCTGTCGGCGGCGCGCGATGCGAGTTCGAAGCCCGGCCGGGGAGAATCCCACATGGCGCGGCAGACCCCTCCTGCCTCGCCCGCTGCTCCCCTCAGCAGTGTATTTCTGATCTGCCTGTTCTGCTCCCCGCTCTGTCTCTGGTGAGCCCTCTCGCCGCCCCGCACCTCTGGTCTGTACCCCAGCTTGTATGTGTAAATAAATAAATCTTTAATAAAAAAAATTATTTAAAAAAAAAAAAGAAAGAAATGGATGTCTTACAGGGGTACAGTAGTTTTCCAGAGGACACCAACCCCTCCAGACAAACAAGTGAATTGTCATAGGTACCCCAAACTCTGCAAGCTTTCTCCTGCTCCTACAACCTGAGAGTAGTTTGCTAAAAAAGGAGAGGGACCCAATGTTTCAAGTTGTGTTTCCAGATGGCAATTTGGCGGGGTCAGTTATCAGAGAACTCCCCTTTCTACTCTGTCCTCTCAAGCGCCCTACACTTCCACTAGCCTGTTCCAAGGTTGGCCTGGGTCTAGGTGACATTAAGTTCCCCTGCCATCCCCAAGGACAGATGAGGGAGGTCCCACAGCTACGGGCTGCAGGAGGAACCAGGGAAATGAAAAATGGCCATGGGTCACGTCAGAATCCTCATCACCAACCGAACAAAGAATCAGAGGCTTAGAAAGACAATCGACTTTTCCAAAGTTGAAGCCTAGACACATATCAGTACTATCAGTAGCCCTCTGAACCGACTCTGAAGTGAGCTGTCTGACTGTACCCAAATATAATTTGAATTTTTGAATGTCTCATTGTAGACTAGTCTTAATCAGATATTATAAGTTTGGAATTTAAAAACTTGGTTTATGAAATAATTTTGTGCTTTAAGGGTAAAGTCTGCCCCTCACCCCTGGCCCCGATGCTCTCCAGTAGCTTCCCTAGTACATATTTAAAATAGGCTTGTTTGCCAAGATGGCTGACCCAGGAGTCAGAATATTCTTCTTCTGGCTTCTTAATGCCCAGCTGACTTGAGGACAACCCATCATGCCACCCCTGACCCTCGGTTCCATCTGCCCCAGGGGGATACACCTCCCAGGTCTTTCAGCCTCAGCTGCCCAGTCCAGACAGTGTTTGCTCATTGCCTTCTTCCCGGCCTTTCACCTCCCGAACTTAGCCTCACCCTACAGTCAAATAAGAAATAAGATGAATGTTTGGAAGTCAGGGGGAAATCACTGTGAAGGTGCAGCTAAATAGCCTACGTACCCCAGTTATTTCCCGACTTCCCTTGCACTGAATTGAGGCCCGGTGAGTGGTTCTGCCTACTGATTGGACTATTGACTGGTGGTGACGTGAAGGTGCGGCAGCGCCGCCTCCCTCACTTCCCACAACCTCAAAACACAAGGGTTGAGAGGAAAAAAGCACAGAGAGGAGGCGCGTAGGTGCCTGAGTCACCGGGTGGTTGTGAGTCACCCCTCCCCAGACTTGGCATGTATGAAAACTAAATCTTGGTTCTGTTAAGTCACAGAGATTCGAGAGGCTGGTTGTGGGAGGGAATCAGTAATTGATTAAGAAGAGTAAACCCACTGATGAGGTCTTCTGGGTTTATGGCCAATCTTCCAGGTAATTCTATTAATTCACAGGATGAAAGAGAGAGCAAGAGTCAGAGGGGGAGAACAAACAAGAGAAGTGAAACAGAAAAAGAGAAAGCAGAGCGGCTCCTTTTAAAATTATGTATTGTCAGTTCTCACTTCATCCTAACTGCCAGGCAGCCTTAAACTTCATACACCCAAAATTTCACTTTGGAAAGATTTCCGTTAAAAAATGTATAGTGTTGATGATGATGATGATGATGATTATGGTTCTATACAGGGAATGGAGAGTTATCCCAGCAGCCTCACCTGAGGAAAATAGCCACCTGGGCATTTTCTACTTTATGATATAAAATGCTATGGGATTTTAACTTCTAGGGAACATCCAGTATAGCAGAAAATACATTTTCCCAGATGAACTGTGCAATTAATTCTGAAAGGGTGCCTTGTGCAAAGAACATCTCAAAAGCATGGCTCTTACTTCACTAATAAAGAAAATAAGGGCCTCCCTGGTAGCGCAAGGGGTTAAGTCTCAGCACTATGAAGCTATTGGCAGCCACTGCAGCATGAATTCGATCCCAAGCCAGGGAGCTTCCCACATGGAGCAGCAGACTTTTCCTGCCTCACCCACTGCTCCCCTCAGCAGTGTACTTCAGTAGATCTGCCTGTTCTGCTCCCCACTCTATCTCTGGTGAATCCTCTCACCACCCCCCACACCTCTGGCCTACACCCCAGTTCTTGTATGCATAAATAATCTTTAAAAAAATAAAGAAAACAAATATTTGTGGAATTTAGAGGTAAGAAGGACACTAAAAAACCACATCTTTCTTCTTAATTTCTTTGCCCGCATATACCAATACTTAAAAAATCTTTTTAGGGGAGCAGAAATAACTGACACCTTGGAGAAAGTCCAAAGAAACATATAGTTCCCTTAAAAGTCTAACACTTTCCCTTATTTTAAAAATTGAAATTAACAAACTCTAACAAAACCATGATTGTTGTGGTAGGGATTTCTGGTTAAGTTATAAAAGGCATTTATTTAAAAAAAAACAATTTTTAATTAGTGGTATGCACAAAAATTACAACATTACTGTAAATAATTCCACTTAACTCTTGGAAGACATAACTTTTGACTTGGGTCAGTATTAATTTGGTGTCTCTGTTGTTTCATCAAAGTTCTCTGGTTTATGATGGCCATATATAGTCATGTGAAGCAGTTAAGCATTAATATGGATTGGCAAAAGTATTTGTTTAAATAGAGAGCTATTTTAGAAAAGGATGTCCACTTTCAAGAAGAAGACAGCAGCTTCCCTTTGGGTTACAAGAGCAGGGCTGGGGCATACTGGTGAGCTGAACCCATGTGGACGTGGCAGGAGGAGTTTTCTTGCCCACCCAAACGCAAATCTGTCCAGAGCTCCATTTGCTTTCGGCAAGACAGGATTTCTGGAACTGGGGAAACAGGTCATTAAACGGCTAAAATTTGGAGGAAAAGAGTAAGATACTAGGATCTCAAATAGCTTCTCTAAAGCAACATTTTGATGAGTTAAGTGAAAATGAATCAGAAACACATGTATTAAATTTCCCTTAAAATACACAAGGGCTTCAAAATCAAGCACTGTGGGCCAAATGTGTTTCTGGTTTTACCAAGCCCAGAGCCCTTTCTTAATTGGCAAGGGAGTGTGTGGAACCCCCCGCTGGTGAACGGGCCACCCATGGGGTCTTTGGCTCTGTGATGAAGCTGCTGTTGACAACATTCTCTTTGACCCTGGGGTCGCCAGTTCTCCAAGGCCTCAGGGCCGGCTGTGGGCCGGCTGTGGGGACTTTTAGACCCCAGTCTGGAGCCTGGGACTGTGGATGCAGCAGACGGAATTTGGGGCTCACCTGGTACGAGGCTCTGCACACCCCTTCTCTTCCCCCTTGATCACCGTTTGTGGGCTGGGGCCCATCCCGGAGACCCTCGGGGTGCACCAGTATACAGGACAGCTGCGAACTGGTGCGGGTGAGGGGAAGCAGGCAGGAGACGGCGCCTGCAGAGGGCTGGCCCAAAGACTGGTTTGTGCAGGGGAGCCCTCCTGGCCCCCAGTTTCGTGTTTCTTTACAGTAAACCCCAGTTCCTTCTCCTTCTCCAACCCCCGCCTCAGCAGCCCTCACCCTGCTCTGACCTCACCTCGCCTCCAACGCACTCCTGCCAGGCACTTAGTCCTCAAGCCCTCCTCACGGGTTCCCCACAGGGCTCTGTGCCCCCCTCCACCTGGAGTTCTCTTCCCCTAGAATGCACAGGTCAGGCTTGAGTCCCAAAGTCACCTCTTGGGAGAGGCGCAGCGTCTCACGCTGTCAGGAGTCTCTCGACTCCCGCTCCCGGCATGCTCTCCCTCCGCTTCCTTCCTTCACAGCACCTGCCCCCTTGGAGGGCACTTAACTGGCCTAGATATCTGTGCTCATGGTCTGTCCCTGCCCCGGACCATGAGCACCACCGCATAGGGGCCATTCACTGTTGTCTGACATCTACCGGCATGTGGTAGATCATAGCTGTGGTCAATACAACTTTTTCAACAAATGAAAGGATTAGAGGAGGCTGGCAAACTGGGGTTCAGAGGCTCGTGACAGCAAGAGCTGCTCTGAATAGCCCGGAAGCACCTGACCCCAGAAGAATGCCAGAGTTGTCCCAAAGTGCGCAGTGCCTCCAAGAGTGAGAGTGTGATGCCAGCAGCAGGGTGGACAGGAGGTGATTGGTAACCCGGGGGGCTTCCTGGAGGAGGTGACCTCAGGTATCTCCCAGTTCTATAGCCATTCAGGTGAAGGAACCACAAACACACAATCAGCAAGGCCATAAGTGAGCTTTATAGAAAATGGGGGTGGATGTTTGAGGCACCTCCACTTTTTCTAGTACCCACGTGGTGTTGGCTAAAAAGGAAGATCTCACTGTCACCAGAAGAAATCGCCTCTGTCAGCATGAAGAGACATTAATCAATAGAAGATACAGTGAAACACGTCTTTTCAAAGTAATCTATGCCCTACTGACTATTGTAATTATTGCAAAATATTTGTTTTTCCTTCCTCTTTTTCATCATTTAAATTATTCCTTTCTTTAAAAAAAAAGTCCTTAGAAGCCTCTATTTGCCATAAAGCATAAATTCCCAAAAGATGTCTCATAATTTATTTTCCTTAAAAAAGCCCTATAGCTTTTAAGATCCTCTTATGGTAATTTACAGCCCTCTCATGTATGGGTGGAGTGAGGGCGCGGGGAGGCTGAGGCCATCTGACGGCTGGCATGTTTCAAGGAATCCTTACCTAAGTGACATAGAGAACAAGCCGGACTGATCGGTTTTAATATGCACTTGGTCAGTCGCCATAACTTGTGGGGCTGAGTTTTCTCCTGGGAATTGAGCACGTTGAGAGGAGAAGGGATGATTGGGAGATAACACCTCCCCTGGAGACGGGTTTTGCCATACTCTTTTTTAAACAAAGAAGACATCTTAAGCACCTTGCAATATCTTTCATTTAATCGTTGGCAGAAGGCAGGTCCCTTATGAACGCCGGCCTGTGTCTTTCTCTTTAACCAGCTGAGTGATCCAAGCTTTTAATATAGCCGTTCCAATTATTGTAAAAGTCATCTAGTACCTTATAACCACAAATATTGACAGTTTATTGCACAACACATTCCTGACATTTGAAGGTCACACCATACATAATACATACTCTTTTATAAAAGTGTCTGGAACAAAGAGATACATGATAAGCAATTACCTCTCCCCGCCTGTGCCCACGTACAGTCCGGG